>MU224363.1:587190-603852 GCA_018584345.1 Thuja plicata
TATATATATATATATATATATATATATATATATAAGATCTACACCAGAGACCTACACCTTTAAGTGTCTCAATCCTTGTTCACCAACTCATCAATTTGTATACCCCATAACCCCTTACTAAGTTGATAATTGCTTCATGTTAGAATAACTGAGAGGGGGGGTGAATCAGTGGCCTCAAAAATATTCCAATAAATCAACCCAAAAAAATTAGTACCACAATATTAATCCTCTAGTTATCTTCAGTCCTACAAGGTTAATTCCTTCAAACAATCTTAACAAATAACTATTGCTCGGAGTTCATTGTTAAACCTTATTCTTACTGTTTACCTATTAGCTCAGTCTTTTATTTACCAAAAAATAGTAAATTTCTTAGTGTATACTGATCAATCCAGAATTTGTTATGTGTAATGCAAAACACTAAAGTAATGACTCATAAACATATTGACACATGGATTTTTAATGTGGAAACCCTGTTAAGGGAAAAAAACCACTTGGGACCGGTAACCCAAAATTTTCACTCTTCTAAAGCGAGCTCAATGAAGAGACAACCCTGTTAAAGGTTACAAACACACTGTTAGGTATGACCTTGTTAGAGGATTTAAATAGAATAGTTTGTCACTTGATATCGGGCATCTCTATGCTACCTTCTATGACCAAAACTAGTCTAGTTTGTCAAATGGTATCTGACATCTCCTGCTATCTTCATGATCAAAATTTTTTATACTCCTTGGGATTTATCTCAATATAGAAAGGATTGGTAAGTCTTTCTTGGTTAAGAGACTTTTTGATTCAATGTTTAAACTGAAACAGTAAATGATATGTTCACACATAAAACTTAGACTTGCAAATTTTCAGATCTATTGTAAGCTCATTATACCTTTCTGATCAATGTCTCCTTTCAATACCTTTGCTCCACTATTTTATGCTTGGTGATATTGTGCTTCTCTATTTCTTGATTTCCATAAAAAATACTTAGCTCTTTCCTCAGCTTGATTGATCAAGACTGTACGAAGTTTTTCTTCATCAGTTTCTCTTCAACATCCTCTTTCTCTATTCACTCCCCTAATTCATAATGAATTAGATTGTCTCTTTATAGACATGATATCACCATTTCTCACTTCTTTATTTTCTTGTTCTTGACGTGATCCACAATCTTAGCCAATATTGCTTTAAATATTTACTTCTGTTTTATCCCATTGATTTCTCCATGACAACTAGATAAAACAACTTTAAATATTTTACTTGTCTTTGGCTTTAACTTGTCAATTAAAACAATGTCAACAACCAGTTAACTCTATCTTTAGCTCTTTCCAGCTAAGTATTTTTTCATTTTTGAACTTCAATTAATTTTGGTCTTTTAACTCTTTGATAGCTTCGGTCAACACTTCAGTTCTCCTTGAGCTTCTCTGTCGGGGTTGTCTGTCCATCGGGCATCACTATGAAGTTCTTTTTGTATGTAATTCTTGTGATTCTTCTCGTCGGTAATGCCTGTTGGGTTCCTTTCTCGGGCATCACTATGACTTTACTTTTTTTTTTATCTATCCATCAGGTTCTACTAATCGTTAGAGTTTGTAGTCACTTAGTGAATGTTGATCTTTTATGGATTACTGAAAGCATAATCTTCATCTCTCTAATTCTCTAAAGTATTTGAAACTTTGTATATAACCGACCCGATTATATCAAGTTGAAATCAACGATAATACAATTCATTAACTTCTTTAATGTCTTGTATTATCTTTCTGCATTTCAGTGATCAATTTAACATCTTCAAAGATTCAATTAGTTATATGCCATCACTTCATACATCTCCTTGTGGTGATGCACCCTTGTTCACCCAATGTTCCCAAATGCATCTTCCTTACACAAAACCACTCCAATAGTTTCCAATCCTTTGAGTCCTTCAAACATGTCAAATACATTCCCATGAAATCCCTCAAACCAACCAAAACACTCCATTGGTTCAATTCAACCCAAAACTCAAAACTGTCCTACTTGGCATTGTTTTCTACTAGCACTTTTTGTACACCTTTTTGGAATTTTGTGGCAAAAACCTCCAAAGGAACTAGAAAAAAAATTACACAGGCTTAAGCCATATGTTGAGGTAACACTTTTTCCAAGAGCGTAGGTCTTGGATCCTGAAAACAACTCAAATTTATTGGAAACCCTCTCTAATGGCTTAAGAGGCCTAATTGGAATGCTTAAAGAAGGAAGTGCTTCCTAGACTTCGTTCTTTAACAAAAAAACTATGGGAACATTAAGGGGAACTTGAAATAAGTCTCCTCCATTGACCAAATTCTCTAAATCAAAGCCCATCAAAATTTAAGGGGTCTACAACCTACTAGTTAAACCACTCTTCCAGTCACATAGGGACACTTGGCTAGGGTTTTAGTCATTTCTCCTTGAAACTGCCACCAATAAATCTAAGACCAAATGAAAAGTAAAATACAGTAAAATATCTTTTCTTTAAACCAGGTTTTAGGAATTTACCATGGTTACATCGGGAGATATAAGGTTTGGAAGTCGATAGACCTAGTTTTCTCTAAAATAAAGACTTCCAGATGACTATGACATGATATCTCCTTAATTTCTCCACCTCAGGACCTCTGGTTGGATAAAAAATAAAGATAATATATATTCCAAACTTCCTATAAGATTAGATTCATCATTTCACTCTGTATAGGATCGGGCACAATTAAAACCAGTCAAATTACATGAAACAAATGCAGCTTATGTATTCAATTTTGCAAATTCACCTTACAAATATTATCAAAAACCCTTGCAACAATTGTTGACATAATTTTATATGTTTTCCCATAGATTCCAACCACTTTGGGTGGTTTTGAACATTGGGTAACAAGTTTTCAAAAAAATTTCCATTAGCAACTTTTGTTGCTGACAACTTTTTGTAACTTTTTGTGAAACTTGCAAAACTAACTCCTAGGGAGTAACCAAGGTTGATTAGAAAAGGGATGATGTTAACAACATCAAATAATCCTTCCCTAATACAATTATACCCAACCCATGTGTTAGGACTGAAATTTTCTTTTCTCTTTGGTCCTACTTTTGCCTTTTCTTGCAAAGGTTTTGGCATAGTCCTCAAGCCCTAGTATTTAGTTTTGTAGCCCTTGGTCCAAATTTTGGAGAAAACCCTAAACCCTAGGTATCCTTCTCATGCTTCTAATTCATTGTTACTTTTTGAAGGTCACTTAATTCTCTTAAGTCTATGTGCGCTTATGTTTCATTTCTGAGCGGGGATATTTTATCTCCTAACATCTAAGTCCTAAGCGAGATGCACTTTAATTTTTCCTTTGTTTAATTCCCTAAATAAATTTATACTTTTTTCATCTTCTGAGCATGTTGAATTTTATCCTACAGTGGGTGATTTTCCTTCATTGAGAGATGTAGTTGATCTAACCATTAAGGCATTGCGCCATGTCGACACCTGTCTATCTGGTGATCATGAGGTCAAAAATTTTAGGGTATGTAGCGGAAAGTTAATGATTGTGTAGATCAAAAGGATCCTATGGTAGGCATTAAGCCTCAATTGGAAAGATGAAGACTATTTAGTGTTCAAGGGTTCATGCCTAGAGGATACGTGGATAAACATTGGCAAGTATAAAGCATTCAACATGTAACGCCCTGCCAAGGAACCCAAGAGAGATTAACCTAAAACATGATACTATGTGTGCTGAATATTTTTTTTTAAAAGTTAACATAAAGAGACATACATTCATGCGAAAGAAATTACCATTTATACACATGTCTTACACTCACATATATTACATGACTCAAGGGTTCCATGATGTTGAATTACTTAAAATAATACACAACTAACAATATCACAAAAGATTCCATTCAAATAGATAAGTCAAATACAACTTACATAACCATAATTACAATCCTCATGGATAACCATGAAACCACCATAAACTCACATCCACTACACATGTCACAGGGTATATGGTAATCATTCTAATCTACTTAATATACAATATCCAGATTAGGTATCACATGTGATACTCTAATACAAGATTACAATAATGAAATTACATAATAAATGATGAAGGAACATAAAGAGCTCATCCACAAAGAACCATCAAGCACCTAGTACAAGGATGTCGAATCTCAATGGATAAAGAATCACTACCACCCATCCGTGTGGAACCAAAAAGGTCCACCCCACCATGCTGAGGAGATAACAACAGATCCCAGTCGGATATCCAATACCAAGAAGGAAAACCACTAAGCAAGGGATCCTGATAGCTCTCTAAGCTAGTGTACTAATCATCATAAAAGGTAAGACTCACTAATCCAGAGGCAACTGAAAACTTAGGAAATCTAGCATGTGTAAAGGAAGGTTTCATCATGTATGTCTAACCCTTAAGTTCAGCCCTAATAATCCCAATGGATTTCAGCACCTAAGTGACCATACACAGAGCCAACGACCTCTCAAACTGACAAGACCACTAACTATGCCAAAACCCGTGCCTCGTAAGGGGGCAAGCATTATCTCAACCTCCATCTCAGTCTTTACTAGCACTCAAGCATGGGTGAGGAGAATCATATCTTATTAATTCATTTTAATCTCTCAGTATGTCTTTAGTTATCACTTATTAAGAAACTCTACAATAAGCAATCCAGTAGTCACTTACGGACATAGAACTTATTGCAAGCCACCTCCTACTACACATCTAGGTAACCTACCCTAGGTTCAAAGATCCTAACAGATCTAGCATAGGTCACAATCCTAGTGTACCCCAAATCCAGTATCTTACACAATCAGGAACGGTCACATAGGTACACAACAGATAGAAGAATCGAAAGGGTCACATGGTCAGTTTAGGGTAATAACTGATAACACACATGCCATAAAGTAACAGAAATGATAAGCACTCCCCCCGGCCTCTGTATACATCCTAGGTCATCTAATGTCCCCAAAAGTAGCACATACAAGCACAAGAGATCCATAATGATGCAGTGAAACAAAGCGTCTTAAGAGACTGAAAGATGAACTATATCCATGCAATCATTCACAGTTAACTCAACTATGAATATTATTAAATGCAACATCGAATATAATCCATAATTCATTAAATTCCATTAATTAACATTTCCCTTTCCATTCCAAATACACACATTATAACCCAATTATAGTATGGAATACTCACATAGTGAATTGATTATAATATGCATTTAACTAACTCATAATTAAGTATAATGTAGATTAATCAATTATTAATTAACTACAATTCTACATTAATCATATTTTAAAAATTAACTAATACAAACTAATCCATAACTTAAATATTAGTAAACCATCTATTAATAACTATATATTTAAATATAGTTAAATTGAACATTTACCACATTATTTAATTAATACATATATGTAAATTAATTAAAAAGCATTAGTTAATAAAATAACATATTAATTTTAAACTAACTAAATAATTTAATTAATTAAAATACATATTAATAAAAAAAAAACTATATATATAAATTAATAACTATTAAAATACATATTAATTAAAAACTATATATTAAAAAAAAACTAATTTAAAAACAAAGTTTTTATTTTCATAAATAAAAACAAACCAACAAAAGTCTTTGGGGGGGGGGGCGTGCGGGTTCCCCACCCCCTGCCATGCGCAGTCCTTTAAGGACTATGGGGGGGGGGGAACCACGGTCACCCTCCCCCATGCGCATAGAATATCGCGCAGCATGGAGGGTAGAGGGGTTGGTGGGGATGGGTCCCACCTCCCCTTTGACATATGTTTTTTTTAAAAAAAAAATTTAAACAACTGCAGTTTAACACTGTGTTTTAATTATTATTTTTTTAAATTTTTTTTTTTTTGTAATTCTAAAATTACGGAATTAGAATAGGATCTAATGCTTTTGCCCTTTTTTTTTCTATTTAAAAATTTGAAAATGGAAAAGGTCAAAAAGGGGATTTAAATTTTTTTTTTTTTTTTAACTTTTACACCAGTCTGTATAAAATACAGAGAGTTGGATTTTTCCAACTAATTTAATTTTTTTTTCAATGAAATTAAAGAAACTCATTCATTTTAATTTTTCTATAGCTAAGACTATAGCGAGGGTTTAATTTTTTCGATTTCAAGGAGATTTATAGGAGATCTATTCATGAAATTTTTGGTAGCATAAGGGTACTATGCTAAGAAACATATAAACATGAAAATGATAGATCTAAGCTTCTCATAAACTCCCGAAAACATTGAAACACAAACAAACCATAAATTTAATTTCCTCTATAGTGTAAACTATACAAAGGATTAATTTTTTCATTTTCTAAGAGATCTAGTGGGAATTTCTTCCCGTAATTTCGACAGCATAACACTACGATGCTAATAATACATAAAATGGAAGATATTTAGATCTAGGGTTTTAATGAGCACCCGAAAACATAAAAATAACAATAAGCCATTTAAAATCCAAAATAATGAACATGCACTAAATCAACATTGAAAACCTCAGATCTACAAAATTGAAACCACACATGGCAAATGAAACCTACCTTGATTCCAATGCTAGAAATGGAAGAATGTAGCTTAGATGATGGAAGCAAATCTAAAACCCTTCAAGCAAAATTCAACCACAGATCTGGAAACTATGAAGATCTGAGCACACACACAAGCAAGAAAAATCCCAAAATCCTCAAAGCAACAAGAATTCACAACAATCCACAATCGTTCGAAAACCCCAAAATCACCAAGAGCTCTCCAAATCCAAAAACCTCTTATGAGAGAATGAATGACCAATCCCCCCTAAAGAGACTCAAATTCCCCTAATCATGCAAATCTTGATGACAACTCCCAAGTCAATCCCTAAAATGACTCAACTCAAAATTGAAAGTAAATGACTCAACTCAACTTGGCATGACAGTTATCTTTGAATCTCATAATGTTCATGGTTAAGTCCTTAACATCTAGGGATCTGGCGACAAAGGATAGACTTGAATTTTTATATTTATCTCTAAATTTGATGATTAGACCATGGTCAAGCTAAGCATTTAGTGATCCAAAGATACAAAGGATTGAGACGATTTGGGTTAAAGGTAGGTTAAAGACAAAGAACAGATGTTAGATCTGGGTTAGCGTTAGAGGAAAGATAAAGTGTTGTCAAGTTAGATTTCATCTGACGGTGGGTGCTATGCCTTGAAGGGGAAGATGAAAAATATATAGTGATCAAGGAATTACACCCACTTGACATGTAGCATTGTTGAAGTCATGGTCCCTGGTTTTTAAAGTAAATTTAAAAAGGCCACAGGTTTGTGTTGATCTATTGGTTGGCATAATGCCCTAAGGAAAAGTTGCTCGGAGGATAGTCTTCAAGGAATTGTTCCCATGTACCACATGTCTGAATCAAGTCTTGTTGCTCCCAGGTAATTAAAGGATGATCAATGACTCGATTTTAAAGTTAGATAAAGTTTCAATATGGGTCATTGATAATGGATTATGCGCCACCTATAGTTGTTAGAGCTGGATATTTGAATATTTAAAATTATTTCTCAGAGTTTCAAGCGGTGGCTTTGATTTCCAGGTTGCAGAGGCAGTTGGTGGATCGATCTAATATTTTGGGTTGATTTATTGAAGTCATACGGTGCTAAGGGGATTTTTTCACTTGACTGTGGTTTCATTGATGTTGTATGGTGGTGTTTTAGGGTTGTTTTATCAAATTTTTATATCTTCTGTAACCCTAGTCACTTCATGTCTTTTCTGTATTAATGTTTTTAGTTAAGTGGATATTCAGATCAGGTTGTGTTTCAAATATTTTGAATAAAGTCAAGTCGATGGAGAAAGAAGGATAAGTATGAATTAGATGCAGAAGGACAGATGTTGATCAAATATGAATTCCAAGGTTTCCTTCTTCTTTATCTATCTTTCTTTTCTCTATTGTAAGGGTTCATGTTTCTCTACAATAATTTAGAGAAGGTTCCAAGGGTGGTTCCTCTGTAAATATTTCTACCTTTTCTCTTTAGATAGGGTGTTCTTAGTTTCTTTCCAGTTCTAGAGAAGAAAGTCATTGTAATAGCAAGCTTTATGAATGAATTTCTAGTATGGTTGTTCAGATATCAAGTTGTCTCGATTATGCATCCTAAAACATATAGGTTAAGACATCCAAGGTGTTTTAGTCTTATCTATTATAGATCTGTAATAGATTTATCTAAAGGATAAATGTGATTTAGGATTTGTCTTCAAATGTGTATGAGTTGGGGTATTAAGGATATGTCAACTTGTCTTTCAGTAGATGTTGACCAATGTATTGTCTATTCCAAGGTCTCTTCTAAGGGGAGATTTAAATACTTTGAGTAGGTAATTACATGTTTGAATATACAGGTGGATTCACAAGTATTACCTGATTGTTAGGGTATGTTTCATGTAAGGCATTAGACATATTAGACTGTGTTTCCTTCTTTATCCATAATCTTCTTTGCAATGTTTTTTTTGACTATGTTTCCCATTGGATAAGGACTGGTCTATGAGAGATCTGGGGTGTTTCAGAGTTCCATTAATCAAATCATAAATGAAAATAATTTCCCTTTCATGTTGATAGGATTTAGGATATTTCTATTTTTTAGACATACTCTATGCAAGTGGGATATTGCATGAGATTTGATAAAACAATGAGGTACATGTTACCTTAAGGTTTGAAAGCTATTCCACTGTTATATATCTACAAGCTATTGTTTGTCACAAAGAGGTTATGTGTGTAAAAAATAGGTAGTTCCCACCTAAGTGATGTGGAACTCAAAGTGTGAAGGTCTTTTTACCTTGTCAATGTTATCTTTCTCTTTCTCCTTTCTGTAGAGGATGTTGAGTTTGTGTCCTAGGTTTGAAATCCCACAGCCTGGTATCAAAATCTCATCTAGGAAAGGAGAGTGAAAGAAAAAGACCTAACAAGAATGGCAACTCTACTTGGGAAAGAGATATAAAACCTGATTTGAATCTCTGGTATAAATTGTTAAATCAAATATTCAGATGGAGATAATCAATCCAAGAGTCAACAATAACATATAAATTCAATTGGGGATAAGAGAGATTTGTAATTTGTTTAGCCAAAACCTATCCTAGAGTGATATGATCGTTATAGTAATATGCTACAAATAAGTATTCCTCTTACTAAAAGTGGGCCAAGGTTTGTTTGGTTTGTCATTACAACAATGTCTCAAAGTCCAAGTTCTTCAAATATATATTTATACTATCTCACAAAGTGGTGAGTGGTGACTCCAACCAATGTGCATGATTGAAGAAAAGATACAAAGAAAGAAGGTGGACTTGTAGTGATAATAAAGCAAATGTTTGGGCTCTTATGACTAAAGCATAGTTAGGGGAGGAATCAATATGAGACCCTATTTGAGGGATGTGTTGAGAGTTTTCTGGTTTTAAAGAGGGTTAGAGTGGGGTAAAAAGATCTCAGCTGATTCTAATTTGTCCTCTACAAAGAGGTGGAAACTCTACCAAAGTTTTGAAAGGTGATTTGAAGGTGACTTTAGATCAAGTATTTTTGTAGCTACTCCAATATATCCAGGTATTTTATCTTTCAAAGTTATAAAATTGTTTCCTTATCAAGTGATTTAAGCACTAAAATAAGGAACACGGTGTGGTTAGAGGTTTGCATTCTTCAAGATTAAAATTGCATTTCCCAAAATCAAGTGGGAGCATGTATTAGTTGAAAAATGGTGGATGTAGAGGTTAGAGGTTCTGTTATGTCTAATTGTGGAGGATCTATGCCAGATCTTGAAGAGGTTCTTGCAAACAACAAAATTTTAGAACAAAAGATGCAAGAACAAGTTGTTTTGTTACTAAGGAAGAACATGAGACAAATGGTGAGAGAATCTGCACTTATTTTTTACATGAGATTTTTTGCTGCAGTAGAGGAGTATATTATTCCTTTATGTCCTAAGGAGTTTGTTTGGGCTAGTTTATTTGTGGAACTTTATTTTCCTGATTGAATCTATTGGACAGTCTCCTTGAGGCTAGAATATGTTGTCTGCCAGGAAATGAATTAAAAATGTTGAAAATATTAAGTTTGAGATTTCACATGAGTTTATACTTAGTGATATTATTTCTGAGAATGATGAAAACCAAAATAACAAAAATGAGTCTAGTGGGGATGATGTCTCTTGCAATCATGATAGTGTTTTTTTTCTTAGAATGGAGTAAATGATAAGCATGGTGAGATCGATGGATATAAAAGTGATGTTGATGGTTCTATAAGAGATGATCTCTCTTATGAAACTAATGGTTACTCTCAGTAGGTAACAGTAAATACCTATGATGAACAAGAAAATTGTATTAATGAATATGTAGGTTGTTATTATAATGATTCAAATGAGATTCAAAGTGTTGATGAAGGGATATGCATTCCTTTATCATGTTATAATGAATCCAGTGATTTTGTAGTTTTGAATCACAAAGATGATCCTTCTCAGTATAAGGAAGAAGATATGTGTATTCAGCAAGAAGGCTATGATGGTATAAATGAAAATATTTCTCATGATTGCATATCAGATATGGATGAAAGAGATAACAATGGTTCACTTCATAGTGAACAAATTTTTGAGTTTTTGACTTATGAATATCTCATACATTTAGGTGGGGATAGGTCAGAGTTCTTATATCCAACACATATTGATTTTGACAAAGACTTTATATCAGGTAGTCCTAATTTTGACATGTGTGTTTATGATTCTCCTTGTACTCCTATGTCATTAGGCTACAAATAAATTGAATATGATAGATCAGATGATGAAAGAATCAGTTCATTTTTAGACTCAAGAGATGATGAATTTCTTGGCATAATGTTGAGTATTGATTGGGATTTTTATGTGGATTGTGAATCTGTTTCAGATTATGAATCCTTTATTGAATCATTTCAGGATCTTCTTTCAGTTGCTCAAGGTGTGCAAATACCTAGTGAGTATGTGGATAGGTTCTCTCGCTCCAATAGACAATATGGTGGTTTTCATTATGTTGATAACTTGTAGGCAAGTTCTTTAGGGAACTATGATGTAGGTATGCAAACCAGTGAAACAATAATTTTTGATGATTCTAGCTGTGGGACAGAAAATGTTGTAATTATTATCAGTTGGAGGATGTTTTTCCCAGATGTGACAATGCAAGCAATGATATAAAATTCTCTAGGGGTTATGAATATTTCAGCAACTATGATTGGCATTGGTCACATAATGAACAGTATTATCAGATAAGGCTTGATTTATAAGTGTTGAATGAAGGAAGAAATACTGATTATATTTTCTATAAGCTGTTAAATTTTCGTAGCATATCTAATCCTTCAGATAACAACTATATTTTTGGCTTTCTTTTAGTGCAGAGATAAAAAGCATTTGTTTTTTTTATAGAGGCAAGCTAAAAAAAACTTTGTTTATGGAAGAGGGCCATCAAGCCTAGTTTGTTTCTTTCAAACCATGAAAAGAGGTGCACAGATAGTATGACTCTACTAAGAAATGTATATATTTGTAAAAGTTTCTTTCTTTAAGTGTGTCTGTTGTAGGGTTTCATTTTTTTTCTTGGTCTTCTCTTCTCAAATATTTGGAATCTAGTGTTGAACTTGCATTCAACCTTCCTTAGTCAGAGCCTCTCTTAGGAATCAAAGTTTCTTTTCTCTTAGGTCATATTTTTGCTTGTTTCTTAAAGGTTTTTGGCCTATTCCTCAAGCCTTAGTTTTCAATTTTGTAGTGCTTGGTCTAAATTTTGGTGAAAACCATAAACCCTAGGTCTCTTTCTTATACTTCTAATTCATCATTACTTTATGAAGGTCACTTAAGTCTCTTAAGTCCATGTGCCTTTATGTTTCATGTCCAAGCTAGGCCATTTTCTCTCCTAACGTCTAATTCCTAAGCGGGACGCACTTTAATTTTTCCTATGTTTATTTCCCCAAAGTACATTATACATTTTTCATCTACTGAGCATGTTGAATTTGATCCAACAATGGGCTCTTTTCCTTCATCGAGAGATGCAGTTGATCTAACCATTAAGGCATTGTGCCATGTTGACACCTATCTATCTGGTGATCGTGAGGTGAGCATTTTTAGGGTATGTAGTAGAAAGTTAATGATCATGCAGATCAAAGGGATCCAGTGGTAGGCATTAAGCCTCAATAGCCAAGATGCAGACTGTTTAGTGTACAAAGGTTCACACCTAAAGGACACATGGATAAAGTTTGGCAAGTAAAAAGCATTCAGTGACTTGGCACGATAGTTATCTTTGAATCTCGTAATGTTGGCGGTTAAGTCCTTAACATTTGGAGATCTAGCGACAAAGGATAGACTTTAATTTTTATATTTATCTTTGAATCTCATGATTAGACTAGGGTTAAGACAATAATTTAGTGATCCAGAGATATAAAGGATTGAGATGATCTAGGTTAAAGACAGGTTAAAGACAAAGAACATATGTCAGATTTGGGTTAGCATTTGAGGAAAGATAAAGTGCACTCAAGTTAGATTTCATCCAATGGTGGGCACTATGTCTTGAAGGGGAAGATGAAAAACAGATAGTGATCAAGGCCTTATGATCGCTTGACACGTAGCATTTTTGAGGTCATGGTCCCAGGTTTTTAAAGTAAATTTAAAAAGGCCATAGGTTTGTGTTGATCTAATGGTTGGCGTAATGCCTTAAGGAAAAGATGCTTGGAGGATAGTCTTCAATGCATTACACCCATGTACCACATGTCTGAATCATGTCTTGTTACTCCCGGGTAATTAAAGGATGATTGATGACTCATTTTTAAAGTTAGATAAAGTTTCAATATGGGTTGTTAATAATGTTCCATGCCACATATAGCCATTAGAGCTGGATATTTGAATATTTAAAATTATTTCTTAGAGTTTCAAGTGGTGGTGCTGATTTCTAGGTTACAAAGGCAATTGGTGGATCAATATGATCTTTTGGGTTGATTTATTGAAGTCATACGGTGCTGAGGGGATGTTTTCACTTGACTATGGTTTCATTGATGTCGTATAGTGGTGTTTTAGGGTTTTTTGTTCAAATTTGTATATTTTTTGTAACCCTAGTTTGCTTCCTATCTTTTCTGAATTAATATTTTTAATTAATAGATTTTTTTTAAAAAGATCAAGTCGATGGAGAAAGAAGGATAAGTATCAATCGGATGCAAAAGGACAAATGTTGATCAGATATGAATTCTAGGGTTTCCTTATTATTTATTTATATTTATTTTCTATATTGTATGGGTTCACATTTCTCTGCAAGAATTAAAAGAAGGTTCCAAGGGTGGCTCCTCTGTAAATATTTCTTCCTTTTCTCTTCGTATAGGGTGTTCCTAATTTTTTTCTGGTTCTAGATAAGAACATCATTGTAACAAGATTTATGAATGAAATTCCATTATGGTTGTTCAGATATCAAGTTGTCTCAATTATGCATCCTAAATCATATAGGTTAAGACATCCATGGTGTTTTAGTCTTATCTATTATAGACCTGCAATAGAGTTATCTAAAGGAAAACTGTGATTTAGGATTTGTCTTTAAATGTGTATGAGTTGGGGTATTAAGGATATGTCAACTTGTCTTTTAGTGGATGCTGGTCAATGTATTGTTTATTCTAGGGTATCTTCCAAGGGGAGAGTTAGATGGTTTGAGTAGGTAATTACATGTTTGAATACACAGGTGGATTCACAAGTATTACTTGATTATTGGGGTATGTTTGATGTAAGGCATTAGACATATTAAATTGTGTTGCCTTCTTTATCCATAATCTTATTTACAATGTTTTGTTTGACTTTGTTTCCCATTGGATAAGGCACTAGTCTATGAGAGATCTAGGGTGTTTCAGAGATCCATTAATCAAATCATAAATAAAAATCATTTCCCTTTCATGTTGATAGAAGTTAGGATAGTTCTATTTTTTAGACATACTCTATGCAAGTGGGATATTGCATGAAATTTGGTAAAACACTGAGGTACATGTTATGTAAAGGCTTTAAATATATTCCATAGTTATGTATCTGCAAGCTATTGTTTGTCACAAATAGGTTATGTGTGTGCAAAATAGGTAGTTCCCACATGAGTGATGTGGAACACAAAGTGTAGAATGTCTTTGAACCTTGTCAATATTAGATTTCTCTTGTCTTCTTTCTACTGAGGATGTTGAGTTTGTGCCCTAGGTTTGCAATCCCATAGCCTGGCTTTAGAATCTCATCTAGGAAAGGAGAGTGCAATAAAAATACCTAACACCATGTCCAATTGACCATAGTGAGCCATAGGATTCATAACAGGACCGGGTACATTAAAAAAACCAGTCAAATTACATGAAAAATGTAGTTTTTGTATTCAATTTTGCAAATTCACCTTTCAAATCTTCTCAAAAACCCTTGCAATTATTTTTGACAGAATTTTATATGTTTTCCCACCAATTACAACCATTTGTGCTGGTTGTGAACATTGGGTAACAATTTTTCAAAAATGTTGCCATTAGCGACTTTTGTTGCAACAATGTTGCTGACAATATTTTGTAACTTTTTGCAAAACTTGCAAAACTAACTCCTAGGGACTAACCAAGGTTGATTCGAAAAGGAATAATTTTAACAACATAAAATGAAACTTCCCTAATACAATTCTACCCAACCCATGTCCAATTTGACCATAGTGAACCGTAGGATTCATAACCCATGGTAGGTCACTAGGTCTTACAATTAGGAATTATTACAAAGCTTAGGATCTCTTGATCCCCCTTGGCCCTTGTCCAATCAAACCTATGTAGAAACATTCATGGAGGTCCTCTGGTAACCTAACCATAAAAAATTTTATTTTCCTTGTCAGGGGCTCCTGCACCATACTGATGACATGTAACTGATTGAATGTTTGATAATGTTAAGTTGAAGATGATGCAAGACATTAAATCAGTTAATGGTTTGTATTGTCATTGATGTCAAATTGATATCATTTGTATGGTCATATACATAATGTCAAAGACTTCAGAGAATCAATGGAATAAAGGTTATGCTTTCAACAATGCATAAAAGTCAAGTATTCACCAAGTGACAAACTACACCGGTGGAGTGCACACCATCAGTAAAGACAGAGATAAAGTCACAGTGATGCCTGACGAGTAGAAGATAGTATTTCCTGATGAAGCAGAATCAAAGGATGCCTAACAAGCCAAAAATAGTGTTTCTCGATGAGCAAGATCCAATGATGCCTGAAAGATGGAAATCCCAAAGCTAACTGAAGTGACACCAATGGAACTGGTAGTTGTCACCGGTGACGAACTTCAGAGTTGACCGACAGAACAGAGAGATCAAAAAATGACAAAATATCTAGCTGACAGAGCTAAAGGATAGACTTAACTGGTTGTTTTAATTTTTTTATTCGACCACAATTAAGTAAGTGATTTGTACAACTGGCAAGAAGATAACTACAAGATAAATCAGGAGTTAAAGCCAAAAATCAATTTGGCTGGATTGTTTTTCACCCCAAGAATCAAGAATCAAGAACCTAGAATTAAGGAACATCATGTCTATATAAGAGACAAGTATAATTCATTCCCGAGAGAAAGAAATCAGATACATAGGGGAGTGACCTGATAGAAGATGCTGAAGAGAAACCAATGAAGGATAAAATTCATGTAGTCCTGATCAATCAAGCTAAGGGAGAGCTAAAGAATTCTGCAGACACCGACGAACAGAAAAGCACAACATCATAGAGCAGAAAGAGATAAGTACAAAGGAATATAATTGATAAATTGATCAGAAAGATATTGTAAGTAAATAGATCTAAAAATCTACAATTTAGTTGCATTAGAAACAGGTCATTTTGTTTCAGTTTAACCATTGAAGCATTAAGTCTCTTAACAGAGCATGACTTAACAGTCTTTTGTAATTGAGGTATATCTTAACAGATTACCAGAAGGTTGACTCATGATAGTAGCACCGGTCTTACCTAAAGCCTATTGACAGTCTAAGAAGGAGGCTGAATCAAGGATGGTAGTAAGATTTGCATAAAGCCTATTGACAGTCATGAGACTGATTCAAGGATGGTAGCGTAGATGCCAGATACTAAGTGACAACCTATGTATAAAAATCCTTTAAAAAGGTCACACTTAACCATGTGTTTGTGACCTTTAACAAGGTTGGCTCCTAATAGGGCTCACTTTAGAAGAGTGAAAATTTGGGGTACCGGTCCCAGTGGTTTTTCCCTTAATAGGGTTTCCATGTTAAAATCCTTGTGTTATATGTGTATGGTTCATTACTTTATTGTTTTACATTTCACATATGCATTTATGGATTGATTGGTATACTCTGCATATTTACTTAGTATCGGTAAATATAGTTTACTGCTTATCGGTTATCAAGGAGAATAAGGACAGACAAGGTAAACCGATAGACAATTATTAGTTTCAAGTATTTCTAAGGCATGCATCTTGTAGGGACTTAATAATTGGAGAAGTATTGATTTGTGGATTAAATTGGATAAATTTTTGAGGCCACTGATTCACCCCCCCTCTTAGTTATTACTAACAATTGGTATCAGAGCTTGTGTGCTTAGAAGGAAGGTTTCAAGACTTAAGTAAAGATCACAAGATGAACAGACGAGATGTGCCCAAGTTGAACAAGGAAAACTTTGCTTCATGGAAAAGTAGGATAAAGCTTCACTTATCAGGTATTGG
>MU224363.1:617837-627933 GCA_018584345.1 Thuja plicata
ATATACTACATACTTTTTTATATATACGTAAAATTTATGCCCATTTTACTAAAATATGTTTTTTATTTTTATTTTAAATGGATATCCGATTTGGAATGGATATCAAATTTCAACGACATAGTTTCTTTCCTTCCTTTTTTGCCTCATGATTACTATGGGATTTGGCTTGGGATGCCAAACCTAGAAAGTCAACCCAAAATATGAGTTTATGAGATTTTGCTACATTTTCAGACTTCAACCATGTAGTTGATGACTTCTTTTTACCCAAAATTGATGAATCAAAAAGGGTTTCTTAAGGAGATTCTCAGCTTTTCATCAATATAAATTATGTCTAATTTTGAGTTTAATAGATAATTATTATCCATTTTCTAATTGGCTTATGTCTAAAGTCCTCATTGATAGGTTGATTGAAAAACATCTATAACTTTCGAACGATATTTCTTTTCCAAATCCAAAACATGCATCACATTCTATGTTTAGCATACTATATAAGATTTTAAAAAAAAAATTAAAATTTATAAATTTTTACTTAGTTATGGTGGTTAGACACACGATTTTTTATATTCCAAACAAATTGTAGTAAAAAAATCATAATTTTCTATTTACTTGGAAATAAACTACAAAAAAATGTGTCACATCCGAACATGAGTCATCTACCTATTTCTAGAATCTTATAAAAAAATATTATCATTTGAATGTGTATGGAGTGGTCAGGCATACATCTACTTCTTATTTTTTTCCTAAAAATTTTGTACTACAACATTGAAATTTCAAATTTTTACCAAATAGATTTTTTTTCAAAATACATTTGTAGCTTAGAAACCATATTCAATTTTGTACAGATCATATTCTACGTATTTTTGATATAATTTTGATATCTTATTAAAAAAAGTCGGCAAGTTTCTTAACTCTTTTTTTTCTAAAATTTTGTTGTCACTTAAGGGCCTACTTTTGGCCATCATGATCTTGAACATACCCGAGAGAGAGAGAGAGAGAGAGAGAGAGAGAGAGAGAGAGAGAGAGAGAGAGAGAGAGAGAGAGAGAGAGAGAGAGAGAGTATAANGAGAGAGAGAGAGAGAGAGAGAGAGAGAGAGAGAGAGAGAGAGTATTTAACATTAGATTTCTATATTAAAATATATTTAACATCATACAAATAATAGTAATTTAATAATTTAGTTTATTATATATACTATAGTATATTATGTTAATTATTTTGTATTATATTAATTATATTGTATAGTAGAATATATATATTACATGGGATAAAATAAATTTAAAACATTGGATATATCGGATATGTATCTAATATCTGATATGTATCCAATATAGAATATGTATATGATATATGATACCTCTATCACAAATCTGCAACATTGGTATTTTACTCAGGATTTCTATGGGATTTGGTTTGGGGGTTCCAAACCTAGATAGTCAACCCAAAAATTGTGTTTTTGAGATTTCCTTGCATCTCCAGACTTCGACCATATAGCTGAGTACTTTTTTTGCCTAAAATTGATGAAACAAAAAGGGTTTTTTAAAGAGATTCTTAGCTTTCCACCAATATAAATGTTGTCTAATTTTGAGTTTAGTAAATAATTATCAAATTCATTTTCTAATTGAATTACATCCACTAGTACATTTGACCCTAATTTTCAACCAACATTTCCAATGAAGCATTAAAATGGTTTTGCTTGCTCGGATTATAGAAGGAAAACTTTGATTTTTTTTAATCCATTCCCATGTTGTCGAAATTACGATGACTAGGACATTTCATTGTAATTGAGATGAACACAGGCATAACTTTAAGAAAAATGGTTTCATTTCATTTCATTATGTTACGCCATGAAGAAGAGCTGAAGGAGAGCACGTGGAACACCTTCATCGACACCACCTCTAAGTGTTGGATTTTGGACCTATTTTTCCATTTGATTTGATGTTCAATTTAGGACATATTTTTCCATTTGATTTGACTTCCACATTACCTGGATGGATGTATGATCCAATATCATGATCCCATGGGATAAGGGTATGGACTAAAATGCCTCATATTTGGGTAAAATATGACCCAGTCCCATGTTCCTTGGAAAGTACCAAGGGCTTCACAATAATATTCTTTTTAGCTGAATGAAGACCCTCCATAAATAAGAAGTCTCCATATGCGTTTCTATGGAGTATCTTCCTTCCAAAACACACAAAAATTTCAGATTGGGTGTTACTCCTTCAAACACAATGCTTAATATGGAAAAGATGCTATTGGCAGGTGTAAAACCAGAATCCACAACCTTTTCCAACATCCTCCCTTCCTATGCCAAAATGCAATATTTGGACCAAGGTATGGACATCCATCGTAGAATAATGAAAGGAGTATTTTTTGTCATATATTCTTGTTGGAAATGCTCTGGTAGACATGTATGCAAAATTTGGAGTCATAGATAAGGAACGCCAACTATTTGATAGAATGTGTGAAAGACATGTCATTTCATGGAATGCAATTATTTCAAGATATGCACAAAATGGATATGTTTAAAAGGCTTTAGAAACTTTTAATCAAATGAATTTGTAGGCGTAATCCAAATTCCTCGGCCTTTTCAAACATCCTTCCTGTCTGTGCAAAAATAGGAGCTTTGGAACAGGGTATGAACATCCATCAAACTATAACATCCATCAAAGAATAACGGAAGGGGGTTTTTGATTAAATATTATAGTTCAAAATTCTTTGGTGGACATGTATGCAAAATATAGAAGCATAGACAATGCACATGAATTGCTTGACATAATTCCTTAAAGATGATTTTTTCATTATAATCTTTCAAAAGAGATGTTATTTCATGAACTGTAATGATTGCAGGATATGCACAAAATGGATTTGTTTTAAAAGGCTTTAGAAACTTTCAAGCAAATGCAATTGGCAGGTGGAAAGCCAAATTACCAAGCTTTACGAGCATCCTCCCTACCTGTGTCAAAATGAGAGCTTTGGAATAAGATATGGACATCCATCAAAGAATAATGGTTGGGGACACTATGGTTGGGAATTATCTAGTGGACATGTTGGATCTCCTTAGCAGTTACCATTCTCTTATTAATCATATCACTCATTGGTGAGCTAATAAACTTATTCATGATGAAGACAGAAGGCTATTTTCTAGATTCAAAATATTTACTCAAAACTATCTAACCAGCCTAGACAACTATTTTTATAGATAATCAAAGAACTATAGACATAATTTTACTTTTATCCTATATAATATTAGTTATAATTTAAGATCTCAATATCATGGTAAATTTGTATACTTCAACTTACAAGAAGAATATATTTTGCACTTTGTTAATTTATCAATTACTCTTTTTCGCCCTTATTATTCTTGATTGCTTGACATCAACAATGCATCTATGTTGCCTCTTACAAGGAGCAAAGTACAACTAGTGGCAAATCCTCGAAAGAGGAAGACCTGCATACATATTTGAAGGGTCTTCCTTATACATTTTTATTTTGCTTTTGTTTGAAAAGTTCTTCGTAAACCTCAGATGCTTAAAATTTAAACAAAAAAATCTAAAATATATGCCTGAATCCATACCAGTAATTATATGTGAGTTTTCTTATAGAAGTATACTTCATTATGATTTTTTTTTACTTTCAAGTTGTGAATTATCCATTGAATATATTCCAATGTATACAAATAGTTCAAAATACACATATCAATCATCCTAGAATTCTACAACCTCATAGTGGTCAACATGATATGGTCTCGATCTGATAACTTATTCAACTTGAATAAAAAAAACATTCCCCCTATGTCTCCTTCAAATTCATCTCTTTTACACTACACTACAGTTCTTCTAAACCTCTGATTTAAATGAGGTGTAATGTTGCTTTCGGTATACCCATTGCACACCAAGGTGTAATAGCTAGTTTATTTCGATTAAAACATCAGCTCAAACCCATAACCCATAAAAGAGACTTGAAACCACATCTTCCTGGTGCTTTTAATCACACAAAATAACTATGTGTGTGCTAGATAAGAAGAAAATATTCTTATTTCAAACAAGCATGTCGATTACTTGCAGTGTTGACCATAATAAATTCCTTTCGAGAGTGTTCAATAGAAGTCTCACCATTTAAAGTTTTACATTTTGACAACCTTCCATCTTTGCTAAGATTATCCCATGCTGAGATAAAATCTACTTAATAAATAATAATATTCAACATTTCAACTTCTTGTAGATAAAATTTGAAATACATGACTGGCTTCTCCAACCGGAACTGGGTTTCCATCCAATTCCTTTCAATTAATAAATTCCCACATTTATATCCTTAGCTAAAAGATGGAAAATTAGTAATGTCCCTAGTGTATATGACGTGTTTAAGTAGAATATTCCATATAGTTGAAGCTATGACTTGTAGATGATAGTCATCACAGTGATGATTATTATCAAATTTATTTGACGTTGAAAATAATTTGTAAAAGTTGAATGCTACAAGTTACTTTTTATAAGTTTCTAGTTTTCTGTGTTTTAGATTTTAGTATTGTAATTGTATTTTTGAATTTTGAATTTTGAATTTTTTTTCTGCTTCATATTGGGAATTTGATGATGGAATGAAAATTTTGTAAATCTTAATGCACACTTTCTTTGAAATAAGGGAATTTTTAAAATAATATTGCATGTTTTCTTGTAGATGTAAGGACTGTAATATGTCACCACTCTCGCTTAGGGAAATCAAAGATGTTGGTTTTGAACGAATAACAATTGTCTAGGAAGAAACTCTTCCTTCAATCCTTAAGGGTACACTCACTTATTATTATTTTTACAAGCTTACATGTACCGACATTTAGAAGAAAAGGATTTATAGTCATGATTTTTTGAGGCAACTCGACTTTCTTCTGATGGAAAAAGTTGATTAATAGTTTATTTAAATTGTTTAGTGTCCCTTTTAAGATTTTGTATATTCTATTTTCTTTGTCGCACCTAGCTGGGCACATGAGAAAGAGGTTCTACTCATTTTTGAGAGAGATGATAGATAATGATAAAAAATGCATCATGCTCATTCTGAATGTGCCTTAGATTTTGAGCTCTAGAAGAGATATTATGTGAGTGATAGGTGACAACATGAATAATATATTTCATTTGTAGTTACTAATTCACTAGATTCCATTTTACTGTGGATAGTATTTACTCATCCCAGTAGCTTCATAGATGTATCTATCACTATTTAATTACAGCTTGACTGTTATATTTTATATTGTTTCTTGAACATTATATAATTAGACTAATTAATTTTCCTAGTTCATGAGATTTTTACCATATACTTCCTTCTAATCCATCTTTGTATATCTTTCTTGCACCTATTTTGTTTGCATTGACACAATTCAGTGAGATCCTTAACAAGAATCCCAACAAGCTTGAATGACTGTGGGTGGAAACCTATCTGGACTTGTTGCTGCATCTTCTTTTAAATTTGAAATAACCTTTGGATCTCATATTCAGAAAGAGATACAAAATAACTTAATTTTTTCATTAGAAACAATCCCAGGAAGACAATCCAGACACCTAGCTGAATCAAGAGGATCAAAGAGCTCTTGGGCTGAGAAAAGGGACTAGTAAAAAAAACTACTTAATCTGCAATGGCTAGTAGAAATGGAGCCAGTTTGGGATCATAATTAAATATTGATTAAAATTTTGGAAGTCAAATTTACAACTACAAATGTGAACCAAGGTTGAATCCATGACCACATATTTAACTCTAATGAAAAAATGACAAATCTAAATACAATATATACCCTTAGACTACATAAAATTCAATTCAAGGTAATGTTATTTCTTATCTTTTATACAAAAAATATACCACACATACTAATCAATCCACATCTAAATATAATTATAGAATCAATTTTTTTATAAAAGAAATAGCAATAATGTTATGCAAAGTTGAACATGAAGTGAGAAATCATATTTCTAAGAAAAACACTTAGATTTGGTAGGTAACTAGAAACTATCAGAAAATATACTGCTTTAGCTAAGGCATATTGTGTTGGGTAGAAAAAGTATGTGCTCTTTATTCCGGTTCTTCACAAAGCTCAAACAAGATGTTAACAAGGAGAAAGACAGATATTGATGTTTCAATATTTAAACAATAAAACTAGTTGGAAGGTAGAACATGCACAAAATGCAAAACATAAGAATGAATAATCATGGAGGATGAGAATGGCAGGCAAGGGCTCCTTTTCAATTGATACTTATGAAATTTCTTGTTAAAACAACATTTGGGTATTGACATCTTACTGTTGGCTGAGAGCAACATTTTCATGTAGAAAACAATGGTAGAAAATAATAGTTTGAGAAAGCTTTGAACTATGTCAATGTGGAGAAGATATGGCCATTGACATGTGTTTTCATTCTAAAACTCATTAGAAAACCTGTCAAACCTCTTATAAAACTCTTTTTTATAGAACTGGTTGTTGGAAAGTGACAATGCAAGCAATTGTTATTTTGTCATTGCTGTCAAACCTTAACTGGTGAGACTATTATTATCTATTTGAGTATCATATCTACTGTTGATGAAGAAGATTTAACAAGAAGACCAAGTGAATGGTTGAGTTAAGGAAAATAAAAGGGTACTTGTTTAGTTGGCACTCTGGCAAAGCAACTAGTTGTTTATCTTTCAAAGAAAGTTTTTCTGGTTGTTCTGTGCCGAGCAAGTTTGGCTTGTGCCGAGCAAAGTTGCTTGTGCTGAGGAAAGTTGTGTGTGCCAATCAAAGTTTTTTGTGATGAGAAAAGTTGTTCAATGCCGAGCAATGGTGAAATTACCGAGTGAAAACAGTGATGTTGGCCGACTTACATTAATTGGATTAATGATGATATTTGAGATCTCTGGCCGACTTAGTTAATTTTATTGGGATATGTAATGTTAATTAAAGATTGATCCACATTATTTAATGTATGAGTAATTGTAATTAATGCATGGTTTCAAGATTTAATTAGAGAATAATTTGGAGAAGTAAATTTAATGAAAAGATGGAATGATCCGTTGGATCTGACCTAACCTAAGATCTACGATCTTGATTAAGCGGCAAAGATTTATCTGACCTAGACAGAGAGGTATATGATAACCTCAAGGGGTTATTCATTGAGTGTACTCAGTGTGTTGTTGAATGTGGAAGTACATATGTGTATGCAAGAGGATTGCATAGTTGATTTACTGTTTGGCATGATCTAGCAGAGAAGGCTGAATACAGAAGCAAAGAGTTGCATGTGTGATTGCTTGATGGATTTCCAAGCAGATCAAAAGATTGAAATGACAATGCAGGCTATCCAGTAAGTTAACATCAGAGCTGTAATTGGATCTAAATTTGTGAAGTAAGTTGTATGTATCAAATCACAACTGTTGATTACTTTCTAACCACAATATCAGTTAAATCCTTTAACAAAGTTGACCTAACAGTCATTTGTATAAATCCTCTAACAAGGTGACATTCAGGTGGAATGTTCTAAGTCCTCTAACAAGGCCACTCTTGATAGGGTGTTTAAATCCTTTAACCAGGTCACACCTAACAGTGTGTTATTGTAACCTTTATTAGGGTTGGCTCCTCACAGAGCTCACTTCAGAAGAGTAAAAACTTGGTAGCATGTTACTGGTGGTTTTTCCCATATTGGGTTTCCATGTTAAATACTTGTGTCAACTTGTGTGAATGCTTATGGTTTGTTTTACTGTTATGTTTCTACAAGCAATTTCATTAGACAGTAACTGCATGATTAAATTTGTTGACATATGCTACTACTGCCGAGTAGATCTGAAATACAGAAAATTTTTATTTGTTACATCTAGACCTGAGGATAAATGATTCACCCCTCCCCTCTCAGTTATTCTAAAATCAATATAACAATTGGTATCAGAGATTTGGTCTCCTGAAAATAGTTTGAAGGTACTCGGAGTGAAAAGATCAAGATGTATAAGAAGGAGGTTCCCAAGCTGAACAAAGATAACTTTCCTGCATGGTAGAGTTTGATGAAATTGCATCTGGCCGGTATTGGAGATGATGCTAAGTGACTTATTGAAAATGAATATGTACCACCTTCTACTCCTCTCACAACTACTCAACTAAAAGAAAAGCAAGAGCACAATCAAGAAATGTTGGAGATCGCCTCCTCATTGAGCTATTCAAAGTTTGATGATATACAGAGCTACACAAATGCAAAGGAGATGTGGGATAAACTTGCAACTGTCTATGGTGGAGACACAAATGTGCTGAGAGCTAAATCAGAAAGTCTAAGAGGTAAGTTTGATGAAATGAAAATGCAAGAAAGAAAAAATGTTAATCAGTATTATGGTAGAGTAAAAGAAGTTGTAAATGCCATTAGAGGAGCTAATGGAACAATTGATGAAAACACTATTATGAGCAAGGTACTGAGAACTTTACTTCATGTATATGCTATTAGAGTTTCTGCAATTCAAGAACTGAGACGCACTCCTAACAATAATCTAAATCTGGAAAATCTAATAGGCAGACTCACTGCATTTGAAATGTCAAATTATGATAACTATAATCCACAAGGTATTGATTCTGCTTTTAGATCATAGCTGGTTCTCAATAAATCTAAGAAAGGAAAGAAACATGTGAACAGTGACAGTGACACTTTTGATGATGATCTTGAAAAACTTGAATCACTTATGGCAAAAAGGCTATCCAGAGGAAAAGGAAAATATAGAGGTAAACTTCCTATTATTTGTTTTTCATGCAATAAAGTTGGTCATATAGCTGCTAGATGTCCTGATAAGAATGAAAAAGATAAAATAAAGGACTACAAATACAAGTTATACAAAGACAGAAAGGATGACCGAGACTTCAGGAAATATAAGGATTACAAACACAAAGGTAAAAAATCTTGTTATATTGTTGAAGAAACTTCTAACAATGACACTGACAATTCTGATGACAATGATATAGAAGTTGTTTATGTTGCAATGAAAGAAGATTCTGATGATGATGAGAAAACTACATTAATCTCCTATATGAGTAAAAGTGATCGATGGATCATTGACAGTGGTTGTTCCCATCATATGATTGGTCACAAAGATAAATTTGAAACCCTAAACCAATGCAAAGGATGATATGTAAAATTTGGTAATGATGCACCATGTCTTATCAAAGGTAAAGGATTGATTAACTTGACTGACAAAATTAGATGTGATAGTGTGTATTGGGTTGATGATCTTAAATACAATTTGCTGAGTATTGCACAGCTAAACACTTCTAGTTTAAAAGTTGAATTCCATCACAGAAAAGCAAAGATCTATGATTCTACTAGAGAATTAGTTGGAAGTGGTGATCAGACTAAAGGTAACTTATTTTACCTGGATTTATCTGAAGAAACATGTTTTTTTGCACAGTACAATGATGTTTGGTTATGGCATAAGAGGTTATGTCATGTGAACTTTGATAACTTGGTAAGCATAAGTAAATTGAAAAAGGTTAGAGGGCTACCTAAGTTAAAGAAACCTGAGAATGCTATGTATAAACAATGTCAACTAGGAAAGATGACTAAGTCTAGTTTCAAGAGTAAAACACATATATCAGAGGAAATTCTGGAATTGGTCTATATTGATCTTTGTGGTACCATTGGAGAAAGAATCTATTGTGGTGCTAGATATTTTATTCTATTTTTTGATGATTATTCAAGGATGATGACTGTAATGTTTCTCAAGGAAAAATCTGATGCATTCCAGTTATTTAAATGGTACTTAGCTAAAATTGAAAAGGAAACAGGCAAAAGTTTGAAATGCTTAAGATCTAATAGAGGTGGAGAGTTTATTTCTAATGAGTTTAACAAGTTCTAAAATGACCGAGGCATAAAGAGGCAGATGTCCGCACCTAGGACACCTCCACAAAATGGTATTGCTAAACGAAGAAACAGATCTATCATGGACTGTGCAAGAACACTAATGATGGAGAAGAATGTTGCATAGAAATATTGGAAAGAAGTTGTAAGTATTGCAGTCTATACCCTAAATAGAGTACAAGTCAAGAAAGGTACAAATGCTACACCTTATGAACTTTGGTATGGTTATGCACCTAGTGTAAAGTATTTTAAAGTATTTGGA
>MU224363.1:629864-648265 GCA_018584345.1 Thuja plicata
ATTAGTAGACATATTCACAAAGGCACTACCCAAGGATGCTCATGAGTATCTGCGAGGTAAAATGGGGGTGATTCCCCTAACTGAGGCTAATTAAGTTTTGTATGGTACTGTTGCATCAAATATTAGATTTAGAATACTTGACACATTGATGCATAGTAAATCACACTTTAGGATGCTGACTAAAGTTGTGAAGTTGGACAAGGATAGAAAAGAAGATCAGTCATAATTAAGATGACAAGGTCAGCTTGATATTGAAGATCTAAATGATAATGATATTGATGTCTTTGGCATTGTTTTCAAAGAGAGAGAGATTGCTTAAGATTTCCTAGAGAAAGAGATTACCAAGAGAAAGAGATTATATAAGGGAAGAAGTAATATAGAGGCAGAAGTTACTACTTAAAACATTGAAGTGATTATCTACTCAGAGGGAGTCTACAGATGAATAAGACACAGATGATTATAGTGTGATTACAGACACAGAGGGAGAAATGTTTTATAGATGAGAATTAGAATGAAGCTAAAGACATTAATGAAGATTCATTCATATCAAGGAACACAGGTGACTTTTTGGATTGTATGGTAACTATGCTTGTTAAATCATTGTTTTAATATTTTGTGTTGCCATCAATGCTAAAGAGGGAGATTGTTGGAAAGTGACAATGCAAGCAATTGTTGTTTTTTCATTGCTATCAAACCTTAACTGGTGAGACTATTGTTATATGTTTGAGTACCATATCTACTGTTGATGAAGAAGATTTAACAAGAAGACCAAGTGAATGGTTGAGTTAAGGCAAATAAAAGGGTACTTGATCAGTTGGCACTCTGGCAAAGTAATTAGTTTTTTATCTTTCAAAGATATTTTTTCTAGTTGTTCTGTGCCGAGCAAGTTTGGCTTGTGCCGAGCAAAGTTTCTTGTGCTGAGCAAAGTTGCATGTGCCAAGAAAAGTTGCTTGTGAAAAGCAAAGTTGTTCAATGCTGAGCACAAGTGAAATTGCTGAGTGAAAACAGTGATGTTGGCCGACTTACAGTAATTGGATTAATGATGAGATTTGAGATCTCTGGCCAACTTAGTTAATTTTATTGGGATATGTAATGTTAATTAGAGATTGATCCACCTCATTTAATGTATGGGTAACCGTAATTAATGCATGGTTTCAAGATTTAATTAGAGACTACTTTGGAGAAGTAAATGTAATGCAAAGATGGAATGATCTATTGGATCTGACGTAACCTAAGATCTATGATCTTGATTAAGCGGCAAAGATTTATCTGACCTAGACAAAGAGTTATATGATAACCTCAAGGGGTTATTCATTGAGTGTACTCAGTGTGTTGCTAAATGTGGAAGTATATGTGTGTATGCAAGAGGATTGCATAGTTGATTTACTGTTTGGCATGATCTAGTAGAGAATGCTGAATACAGAAGCAGAGAGTTGCATGTGTGATTGCTTGACGGATTTCCAAGCAGATCAAAAGATTGAAATGACAATGCAGGCTATCCAGTAAGTTAACATCAAAGTTGTAATTGGATCTAAATTTTCAAAGTAAGTTGTATGTATCATATCACAACTGCTGATTACTTTCTAACCACTGTATCAGTTAGATCCTTTAACAAGGTTGACCTAACAGTCATTTGTATAAATCCTCTAACAAGGTGACATTCAGGTGGAATTTTCTAAGTCCTCTAACAAGGCCACTCCTGACAGGATGATTAAATCCTTTAACCAGGTCACACCTAACAGTGTGTTATTATAACATTTAACAGGGTTGGCTCCTCACAGAGCTCACTTCAGAAGAGTAAAAACTTGGTAGCATGTTACTGGTGGTTTTTCCCATATTGGGTTTCCACGTTAAATACTTGTGTCAACTTGTGTGAATACTTATGGTTTGTTTTACTGTTATGTTTCTACAAGCAATTTCATTAGACAGTAAACTGCATGATTAAAGTTGTTGACATATGCTACTACTGCCGAGTAGATCTGAAATACAGAAAAGTTTTATTTGCTACATCTAGACTTGAGGATAACTAATTCACCCCTCCCCTCTCAGTTATTCTAAAATCATTCTAACACTGGTGTGGACAGAAGTTTCTTATTCATAAGAATAAATGCACTAAATTTTGAATTCTTAGTGCTGCTCTAGCAAAGCAAAGGAAAGAGAAAGAAGATTGTACCTCCAACATATAACTGACTATCTTGAAATTTTTCCAAACCATATGCCAAAATGTTTTATATTTTTAACTCCCCCAAACACACATATAAATGATAGCAAACAAATAGTGTAACTTTATCAAGTGAAGGTGGAAAATATTTTTTAAAAAATCATGATAATGGTTAGTTTATATCCTTCTCTACGCTAGTTACTTGATCTCTCCTTGATGATAGGAAAAAATAGGGTACAAGTAAAAGATACATTAGGAATTGTTTGGAAGAAACTTAGAACCTTGGAAGAAAAAAAAAAGTAAAAGATTTTGAATTATTGTAGGAACATGAGATATTTATGATGGTTGCAATTTAGGCTTGATAGTCTAGAGATGATTTAGTGTGGGGTGGAGAGCTCTTAGAAATGATGAGATTAAAAAAAAGATAAACATCCTCGCCTAAACTAATGGGGAGGGGAGGTATTAATAGTTGGAGAAACAAAGACAATTGTGGGTTCAATTGAAACATGATTGAAGAGTTTAGTGGGAGATCATAAAGCATTTATTGGGGTTCAAGGGGAAAGTATAATTAGTTAATATTAGTGGTTCAATCAAGAATGGAGAGAACTCAAACCTAAAACTAAAAATGGATGAAAGCTGGAAAAGATTGAAGTAAATAAAGTATGCTAGTATATTAAATAGTTTTCCCTTCTATAAAAAGGTCATTCCTTTTTCTAGGTAGTTACTTAAAGTGACCCTATAACTTAAGGGAAATCTTCATGGGTGACCCTAAGATCGCTTGGACAATCTGCTGTTGTAGATCTATACAATAAATTTAACTAGTGTGAAGTCTTGGAACTTAAATAAAAATATGGTTGAGAGAATAAATAGGTTAGAGGAAGTGTTAAGATGTGTAATTCATACCTTTATGAGTCATGAGCTAGATTTCAAAATCATCATCAAACTTCCATCTAATAATACTATACATTAGTCAAAGAATTTTAGGTGATAACATCATGGTTGTCTCATGTCGGAGCCAATAAAATAAAGATTTCCATATAAATTATATATTAGATTTTTATGTGAATTTAGAAATGTGTTATACTAGTCATGCAATTCTTACTCGGAGAAAAATGATTCAAGAGTGACTAGTTATCCCTTAATAGGTAATATCATACAAGTGATATTTTAACTCAGCTTAAATACACCAATCATTAGACTAAAGGTAAAGTAAAGATGAATGACTACATTGTTGATCAAATGTGAAAATTTATTTTTTTAGCTCTAGTGACTCGTGCTCTTAGTTTGAGACCAATCGAGCCCACTTTACCTCTCTCTATTTGTCTTTTAAAGTTGCAAGTTAACTGTCTTAAGAAACAATGAACAATTAGTATTGTTTGTAGACCAAGTTGGATCAAGTGTTGTGTGTTTTAGGTGTTGGTAGGAATGTAGAAGTGTTGGGGAATTCTATATGTAATGTGTGGATCCATTCAAAATTATAGAGAATGATTATATAATTCAAAAATTAATATTCTTAGCATTCCTATCAAATATGAATCATGATTAGATTAAATGTACAATGCTTTGTAGTCAAAATCTATTTAATTAATTTACACTTTATTTTATAGAAGATACTACTAATGCTGGTATGTTTATATTTGATGGATGACAACATTAATATCTTAATTCAGAGTATAGGAGACAATGTTTTGGTATAATTATATCCTGAATATTTTCGTGTGAAGAAAGACCGTGTCTGAAAATATGAACCCAGAACAAAAAAAAAAGGAGACAATTGCTAGATTGTGACTTAAGTTTAAAATAAAAGGCGATGTAAAATATTATTGTCCCTGCAAAAATTGCAAGGGCTTAAAGACTCAAAGACTTTTAATCAAAACAATTGAGAAACATTGTAGTCAACATGGTCACATTGAAGGGTGGCAAGATTTTTGTTCATTAGTAAGTATTTTAATATATTGTTTTAACAATTTATATACATAAGAAATCAATTGATGATGAGATCATAGTCATGGTTAATTTAAGGTCATGGTCATGGTTAATTTAAGGTCATCATTTCGATATAGGTCAACCACCCTGGGTTACATGTTATGGACCATAACAATCCAGAGAATGTGAATTTCCATGTGGAGGAACATGGAGGTGTGAATATTGAAGGAGAAGATAATGATCCCATGGAAGAAGATGATCCTGTAGTAGAGAACACAATTGAAGATGATGGTATTGTCACAACTGATCATGTGCTAGAGAACACGATTGAAGATGATAGTACTGGTGCAGATGATCATGATGATGAAGATGGCCATAATATACCTATACTTGAGAAGGAATATGAGCCCCTATACAAAGGCTCCCAAACAAATCTTCCCTCCGCTGTATTTTGTTGGTGAACTTCAAGGTTATGAATGGTTTATCCAATGTAGAAATCTCACGTATGTTAAGGTATGTCATATATGTCATCTATTTTAGTCAAAATTTCATTATATTTAACAAAGGGTGAATCATGTACCATTAATATTTTCTATATTAACAAATTATATTTTTTTTTGTCGTAGGTTGATAGGTGAGTGTTTGTTACCACCATAAAACATTCTACCTCGCTCGTATAAGAATTTTCTATCACTATGAAAGATATTGGAATGGAGTATCAAACATCACATGCATGTCCCAATGATCATATTGTATATTATAAACAACATTATTTTGCAATAGAATTTCCAGATTGTCATATTAGTAGATATCGATCAGATCAAATAACAAAAAAGGTATCTCGCAAGGTTCTTCAATATATTCATATTATTCCACGTCTGTAACGATTATTCAAGTGCACTACCTTGGCGCAATTTATGGATTACCATGCATGCAATAGAAGTTGAGATGAAATTATATGAATGTCTGTGGATGGTTCCTGCATTTAAGGACATAGAGGAAACTTGGCAACACTTTAAAGAAGAACCTCATAATCTCAAGCTTTTATTGGCAGCAGATGGTGTCAATACATTTGAAGAGATGATATCTGTTTACTCGGTGCCGCCTATTTTTGTTATCAACAATAACTTTCCTCCTTGGATGTCCATAAAGAGGGAGAACATAATATTGGCAATGATTGTTCTAGGTATTTTTTATTTAATAGTCATCTAAATTTATTTATAAATACCGCATCAAAATAGTCATAATAATTATGTAATGTTTTTATTCATTCAACTAGGTATGTACCAAGTTAAAGATATGGATGTATATATTGAGCCCCTTATCGACGAGTTGTTGGAGTTATGGAATGGGATCACTATGTATGACATCTCTAGACTAATAGGAAAAAAGATAATTTCAATTCCATGTAATGCTTGTATGGACAATACATGATGCCCCTAGGCTAACATCTTTTTGTAGTATGTTATATTGTTAACACATATTTTTGGTATGTTATAGTGCTAGAACATTTTTGTTGTATGTTTAAGTTTGCACATGATAATTATAATTATCAAAATTAACATATTTAGTCCAATTATACACGATCTTTTAGGTCTTCAGACAAAGGGAAAATTGCATGTCTAGTTTGTGGTCCAAAGATGAAATCTCGTCATTCAAAAAGTTTAGGAAAGTAGGTGTTTAATGAGTATAGGCACTTTCTCCACAGAAATCATAAGTATCAAATTACTAAAAAACATCTTTTCAATGGGAAAGAAGAGACTACATCAAAGCCACGAAGAATGAAACCTCGCCTATAGAAGTTGGAATACAGTAGAATAAATCATTGAGGTATTGTCATTCCATCTGATGGTTTTTGTTTGAAATTTATATTTTGATATTGTGTTTTGTTTACTCATGATGTAATTGATTATCGTGAAGGTTGTCAAGGCATTAATATGACTAAAAATTTATACTAGACAATTTAGTAGGTTACGTACTACGAGAACCTCCTAATAATGAATTTGTTTAATGCTATGCATATTAGAAAGAATATTACAGAAACATTATGAAAATTATTGGATGGAAGGCGTGACAAAGAAAAAATTGTCAAAATTTGTAGTGGCATTGTTGAATCCAACCATTCATTGAAAAATGTCATTTGATCAAATAACAATGGAGACCAGATTGATATAAGTGCCCTTCCTTGGTTATTATCGGAGCAGCAAAGCAATTCTATAAAAGAAGTCATACAAAAAATTTGATTTCCCACAGGATTTGTTGTGAACATAAACAATCTTATATCAAAGAAAAGTGAATTTGGGCCAAGGATGAAAATACACGATTGACATACCTTTATTAAGGTAACTCATGTTATTATGTATTCTTTATATATTTTTATATTGCATGCATTTTTCATTGTATTATTTTCTAAAATATTGAAAATATCATTTTATAATTATTGCAATTCCATTCTACTTCTATGTCTCCCACAACACTTCAACAACAGTGTCAAACAATTTATATGTGATCTTGGAAAATACATGAGGTTAGAAGCGTTATTTGTTAGATTTTATGTATATATATTATATTTGTGACTTGTTTTACATTTTCTATAATTTATTGTATATTTTTTTGTAAAGTCTCGTAAATATGTTTTTGTGTTGAATCAATTTTAGGTGGTTTTTATCAAAATAAATCAATAAAGAAGATATAAAATATTGGAAGAGAAAAATTCCTCATCTTATGTATGAAATGAAAAAGTGTTTACTTTCAATTTTTTTTCAATGCATAAGAACATTACCTCATACATCAAGTTGAGGAGATTGAATTGTGTGGACCTGTACAAACTAGGTTAATGTGGATGGTTGAGAGGCACTTGAAATTTTTGAAGGGCTTGGTTCCATAAAGAGCACATCTTGAGATTTCTATGGTGGAGGGATATATGGTATACCATACCATAGTCTACATTAGTGAATATCTTCCTAAGTTTGCAGCAAAGATCCATGTAGATCGCATTTGGGATCCCAACTCCATTAACAAATTTGAAGGGGAGTACTTGATAGGGAAATATAGATTGAGGAAAGTGAGAGGTAACTATAAGACGTTAATATAGTAATTAATTCTTATAAATCTTAAATATAATTATTTCTAAGTGATCTATTTTTTATATAGTTAGTTGAGAGTGAGATGCACTTCATTTGTATATTACGAACAATCTTGATTGGATGACAGTATGGATTGACTGATGTCAAAAAATTGGTCAATCATGAACATGGGAAGGTGTTTCTTCATTGGTTAAAGAATCTCATTGTAATGGAGATTCCAATGTTCACCAATGGTAATTGATCTAGCATATGGTTTAAGAGGTAGACAGGTACGTATAAATTTATTAATCATGACCCATATGTTTAATATCAACTCGCGATGCAAATAGTTTTCACATGTTTGCGAAATTGCAGGTCAAGAACCACAAAGCTATGTACTACTATGGCCATAAATTTTGCATTAAAAAGTTGGACAATATGAAGAAAAATTATGATTATGGGATAATTGTTGTCTTCGAGGTCACTAATATTTCATCTAGAAATGACATACATCCTCAAGAATCTCAAAACTGAAAATATAGCATTTTGGATGATATACTTGAGTGCAATTTTGAATCCTTCAAATTAGTTCTATTCATCGTCAAATGGTACAGGCTCTAACAGAATCAAAATGATCCTTATAGAATCGTTATTCAACATGATAATGAATATATAATAATTAATACAAGGTCGTTTGAGCCAGTTGGAGATGAGTCCTATGTTCTTCCAAGCCAATGTGAGCAAGTGTTTTACTTAGAAGTTCCACCTAAACTGGGCTAGTCATTTTTTGTTAGACATGATCCAAGAGAAAGGTCAGTAAAGTATAATGTGATGGAAGAAGAAGATACCAAAGAAGAAGAAGAAGAAGAAGAAGATGATGATGATGATGATGATGATGGTAATATTGATTTATTCATAGAAATTTATTTGACTTATATGTTTTCATAATTAATTTATTATGTATTAAACTCTAATGGCATGGTACAATTAATTCATTGTGTTCAATTCTAAAGATTACAACATATGTGATTTATGATACACATATTTCAATTATTACTCATATATTTAATGTATTTATTTTTTAACAAATTATCAATGCATTGCTTATGATGCTCAATTGTTGGTGTTGATTACATGTATATCAAAATAAATTACCAATGTATTGCTTATGATGCTCAATTGTTGGTGTTGATTACATGTATATCAAAATGTATAGCTATGATGGGTTTCAGAAAATAATCATAGATATTTTTACATAAGTTGGTGTAGGAATATTCTTACATGTATTTATCTTCCCTTCATGGATGTGGTTGGTATTATAGCATACCTGTTGGAAGCTACAATTGAAACAATTATTATATTTTCATTGATGTCAAAACTTAACTGGTAAGATAGTTTCTATCTTGTAAAGTGTCATATCAATTGATTGATGAAGAAGATTTAAAAAGATGAGATAACAAGAAGACCTAGTGAAATGGTTGAGTTATGTGAAACTAAAATGGGTACCTGATGAGATTGCATGTTGGTAAGGTAATATGTTGTTTATATATTTACACCAAGTGAAGTTTGGATGACTACAAGTTTAGTCTTGATCGAGTAACAGAGAAAAAGATTAAGGAACTTATGTTTGCGTTGAGTGATGCGAGTGTCGACCAAGTGTCAGTACATGCCAAGAAAATTAAGTGTCGACCAAGCATCAATATTTACTGAGCGTTAGTAAATTAGTGAGTTATCTAGTGATGACCGAGCGAAAGAACACGGTGATGATCGAGCATCAGTGTTTTGACACTTTGAGGAATATTTGAGATCACAGTCAACATTGTTGATTTATTGGGATATGTGAAGTATATTTAAGACAAGTATGATCATTGTGGAGAATTGAATGAACATTTAATATATGTTTAACCATTTTTATGTATGGATTCAAGAAGGATTTTTAGGATGTATTCTACAAGGTAGATGGAAAATGAAATGTTGGAAGGATTTATTAGATCTGACCACACCCTAAGATCTACAGTGATGATTAAGCAAGAAAAGATCGAGCTACTTGATCAGATAGGTATAAGTTTAACCTAATTGCAGGTTATATTTGTAGAGGTTAATTCAGTTGATTGGAAAAGCTAAGCAGAAGGCAGAGAAGGCTGAGTAGAGCAGTACAGGAATGCACAAGGGTGATTGCTTGAAGGATTTCCAAGAAGATCTCAGTTTGAGATGGCAATGGATGCCAGTTAATGAATTAAAGCATTTGAGAAAAAGTGGATTTGTATTTCCAAAGTGATTTGTATGTTTCGGATCACATTACTGTTACTTTCTAACCATTGTATCAGTGCAAAATCCTTTCAAACAAGGTTGACAAAAAATTCATATTGTAAATTCTTTAATCAAGGTGACATTCTAATGGAATGGTCTAAGCCCTCTAACAAGGTTCACATTTAAGAGTGTGTATTATAACCTTTAATAGGGTTGGCTCCTCACAGAGCTCCCTTGAGAAGAGTGAAAAATTGGTAGCATGTTACTGGTCATTTTTCCCATATTGGTTTTCCATGTTAAATCCTGGTGTCATACTTGTGTGAATGTTATTTGATGTGTTATACTATTAAGAGTTTTGTATTCTACAAGTTGATTACATTAGGACCGTGAACTATAAATTTATGTTACTGATTATATGCCATAGAGACCGAGTGAAATACTGAGTGGATCTGGGTTGGTTAAAGTGTTTATAAGTTCAATTGGTACATTTGGACTTAGGATAACTGATTCACCCCCCCAGTTATTCTAAATCATTCTAACAATACCAACCCTAGTATGATGAGATGAAGGTCATTTTTCCATTTACCATTTGATTTCACAAAAAAATGACTTAAATTTTGGGATTAACATATAAATATCAAACAATAGATAAATTCCCACCTTTTACACATCCACTTCACATCACTAACCTGATAAAGTATAGTGTGAACTGTGTGGTAGATTCTAGGTATTATCAATTATGGCATATAATTTGAGTAGTTTAAATTATCCCATAATTGATCTTCCCTCCTTCAATAAGCCACATATAACATAGTTCATATGATAAGAAATAAAATAGTCAAAAGTAGTTTAGATTCGCACAAGCCAATACTCACTATAAAAAAATATCCTATAAAGAAATTTTGGTTTAGTTAACATTATTGTAATATTGACTAGATTGAGATCATCTAGTTGAACAAGATAATGAGTAGATAGCTAATACTATCCATCTACAATGCTTCTAGCTACATCAGTTTGTGTACTTTGACTAGCCAAACATGATGTTAGATCCTCCCCAACGATATTCTCCCTTCATTGATATTCATTTATAATTGAAAATATTAAAAAACCATCAACGATATAATAAGAAAGAAAATCATTTTAATTCACTCATTATATGAAACAAACTAAACCATTCATAAATAAATTAAAGGATTCAATCATAAATAAAAAAATTTCATTAACTAAATGAAGTATATAATTATTTTTCTATATGTATTCTTCAAACAATAATTTGTGAAAAAATTTACATGTCCTTATTGCATTACGATATTAATTATTCTAGTTATTCAAATGAATAATTAATCAAATACTTAGCACTTCTCATTTAATTGTATTCTCATTCTTGTGCCCTCTTTATGATAAGAATGATTTCAACCACTTTGAGCCCCTTGGAGCATGGACTAGATCACAAAAACACGTCATTTGACATGGATGCAACCCTTTACATAATAGAAATCCCATTACATCCATGTTCACCACCTTCGTGTGACTTGGGATATTGTAATGCTACACTATTATCCTATAGAAAATTAAATGCATAGTCATGTCCCATATGTTCACCTATCTAGACATTTTACTTTCAATGATTTTTAATCCCTAATTCACTCCAATGGTCAAATTTGGCCCATGAATTCTTACTTCATTGACCATAGCATTGTACCTCACAAAGATAATCAAGTGCTATATTTAGTAAGTTATCATTAGTCATTTATAATTGAAATTGATAAAAAACCATCAACAATATAATAAGAAATTAAATCATTTTAATTTAATCATTATATGAAACAAACTAAATCATTCATAAATGAATTAAAGGATTCAATCATAAATCAATTTTATTAATGAACTAAATGAATTATATAATTATTTTTCTATGTATTCTTCAAACAATAATTGAGTACAAAATTTGCAAAAAAAATTACATGTCCTTATCACATTATGTTCTTAATTATTCTAGTTATTCAAATGAATAATTAATCAAGGTTCTAAAATACTTAGCACTTCTCATTTAGTTGTATACTCATTCATGTGCCCTCTTTATGATAAGAATGATTCCAAACACTTTGAGCCCCTTGGAACATGGATTAGATCACAAAAACACTTCATTTGACATGGATGCAACCCTTTTACATAATAAAACCCCCCATTACACCCATGTTCACCACCTTGTGTGACTTGGGACATTATAATGCTATACTATTATCCTATATAAAATTAAATGCATAATCATGTCCCCTATGTTCAAACTTCCATTTTCCTATCTAGACATTTTACTTTCCTTGATTTTTAAGCCCTAATTCACTCCAATAGTCAAATTTGGCCCATGAATTCTTACTTTGGTGGCATTGGCTTAAAATATAACCATTTTAGCACTTATCTCACTCACCTAGCACCTCCAACACATGTTTACTATTTTCAACAACCTAGGGTGTTTATTCATTGTTGAACACATCATCTACCTCCAAAGTTATAGTCACCTACACTCATGTCCACCTTGGGCTGCACACTCAAAACGTTTCCATGTTACTTTTATTGCATTAAATATATAGTTCTTATTGAGGTAGGGCCCCAAATGTACCATAGACACCAATTTTTTCTATTTTAGACACTTTTAGGTATTGATGTAGGTGCCAATGTCACTAATAAATTCAAGAATTAATGGGAGCACATATAAAGATATATTCAAATTTGAAAGAAACAAGTATGCAAGATATATAATAATGACAGAAACAATTCATATATGATTCAATCCAATAAATTTATAATAGAATATTGAATCTTGACTTCTCTCCAACAACATACTTTCTTCCACATCCTAACAAATCACACAACTACTTTCTTTCAAATTCTATCTATTCTATATATATTATTATAAACTTACATACTTAATAATTGAAAGTGAAAATTGCTTTAAATTTTAGTTCCATGTAGATAATGGGTAGGTAGCAACACGTATTTATATATAAAAATATTATTATTTTAACCATAATTAGTTCATGGGATAACATCATTCGCATAGCAATTTCTTCATACACCGCAACTACACATAAAGATTAAAATAATAAAAAGCTGTTGCTCACTGAAATTTTCTTAAAACAACAATTCTGCAAGAACCCAATTGTGAGTAAAGCAAGTTAGGTTAATGATTGCAACATTTAATTGGTTTGAGATTTAGAAACATCAATCACTTAATTAATTGTAAATCCAATAGACAGTGATATCAAACAACAAGGTAACAATCATTTCTGAATGTTAGTTTTGAACAATACATGGTGTCGATCTTAACCATATTGAGACGTCACATTAGAAGATAAATAGTTACTGTTGCAGGAACTAGGACATTTTATCTTGACAGCGATCTTCTTTCTCTTCATTACTCCCTCCCTATAGAGATATGTGGAACCGGGTCCACTGTGAATTGAAACACAGGTATAAGATAGGCAATAGAGTTATGACCGAGTTGGTACAAAGCTTACAAAACAATCAATGGTGGTGAAGAAATTTTTATGATACTTCTAATATTCTAATATCTCAGAGCTAAAAAAGTATATATATTTTCTGTCAATCTATGAATATGTTAGTTGTTTTGATTAGTAGTAAAATAGGTTTGGAGAGGATTTAAAAATTTTAATAATTTGATTTTGTGGGAATCTGAAGTCAACTTAAAAAATGCTATAAAAAGATAGAATATAGACCATCAGCAACCAAACAGATAATAGCAACCAAACAACAATTAAAGCAAGTTTTCTAAGACCCAAATGTTAAAAGAAGATAGAATATAGACCATCAGCAACCAAATAACAATTAAAGCAAGTTTTCAAAGACCCAAACGCTACAAGAAGATAGAATATAGACCATCAACAGCCAAACAGATAATAGCAACCAAACAACAATTAAAGCAAGTTTTCAAAGACCCAAACCCTTTTTAAGAATATAGACCATCAGAAATCAAATAGATAATAGCAACCAAACAACAATTAAAGCAAATTTTCAAAGACCCAAAAACCCTTTTTAAAAAATGAATAACTGCTGTACAAGATAAGCTATTCTAAATGATAACCATTAGTGATACAACAGAAAGCTAATTTCTACAAATCAGCAGCAGTGAAGTTAGTTACTGTTGCAAGGCACTGGGACATTTTATCTTAGACAGTGATTTCTTTCTCTTCATGACTCCCTACTGGGACATTTTATCTTGACAGTGATTTCTTTCTTTTCATGACTCCCTCCTTATCAGACATATGGGGAAGCTGGTCCACTATGAATTGAAACACAGGTATGAGATAAGCAATAGATTTATGACTGAGTTGGTAGAAAGCTTAGAAAACAATCAATGATGGCAAAGATATTTATATCATATTTCTAATATTTTTTTAGATTGTAGGAATCGGTATCACGTAAATTCGAAAACCTTATAACCTTGTGTCTATCACTCAATCGAACTAAACTCCCAACCCCATAATCCTAATATCCTAATACCCTAGAACTAAAAAAAAGATTAATATATTAACGTGACCAATATCATATAATTCGAAAAAGATTGAACTTTATAGCTTCGTATCTATCACTCAATCGAACTAAACCCCCAACCCCACAATTCTAATATCATGTCTATCACTCAATCGAACTAAAACCCCAACCCCACAATTCTAATATCCTAATACCCCCATTTTCTGTCAATGTAAGAGCCCCATTTTCTGTCAATGTAAGAGTGCAGTGAAGTTGGTTGTTAAGATCAGTGAACATAAAGTATATTTTCCTTTAGTACCAGAAATGATTTCAATGCAAGAATGGAGTGCATTTTAAGGAAAATCCTGTGATGTACATAAGCCAACACGAGCTAAGCTTTCCGAAAAGAGACATCTGACATAACCAGTTACAGCATTGTGAGAGGAAAAGGAGAAGCCCCACTTTCATCTAACGCAATGATGTGAAGTTCCCACAACTGGGCCTCAGTTGACGTAAGAAATTGATAGAAAGGAGAGGAATGCAGAGTCTGGTCCACAAATGGCACTTCTAAAAGGAGAAATAATGAAATAATGAAACAAGGAATAAGATGAAATGGCACTTCCCAACTCTCCAACATTCCACATCGCCACCCGCTCACTCTTATTATATTAACATCACTTTTCTCCCACTAAATCCTACACAAGCGTAGAGAATGGGAGAACTAAGAGAGCTCAATTACGCAGCTGGGAACAGAAAAAGAATGGTTCCTGTTCCTGTTTCTGTTTCTGTTTCTGTTCCTCCAATGGCGTTTTCCCAGCTTCCCTTCAGCAGATCCTTCGACCCAGATGGCCTTTTGTATCGATCACCGGAAACCCAAGTGGAGAAATCCGTGAGAATCTTCGGCATACAAATCGAGAAAGAGAAGGGCGGCTCTGAACTGAAATTCGAATGCCGGTTCTGCTGCAGAGTTTTTCCGACGTCCCAGGCTCTCGGCGGCCACCAGAATGCCCACAAACGGGAACGGCGTGAGGTGAAAAGGGTTTTCCGGACGCCTGAAAGCGATGATATTCGTACCAGTTTTGAGCTTTTTGGTCGTCCTGAGTTGCCCTTCACGTTAGATGATCAGTGCAGTTCTGCTATTTATTCGTGTAAGAAAGGAAACGAGAAATGTGGAGGAAATGTTCGATCTTTGCACCGGTTTTTGCAGGAGAAAAGCGAAGAAGAAAAAATTTCTTCAGAAAGTTTTGAGGGGCTTGATGAGGATTCCTCTGTCGACCTGCGCCTCAGCCTCGGTACTAATTACACCACTTCAGATATCATAAATAGAGATATCTCTTGAACGTTAAGATATATATGTGGTTTTTATCTTATTTAATGGGAGTTTTCAGATCTCAGAACAAACTGTTCATTTCAATTTTCTTCTGTGCCCGTAATTTTCCAATTTATTTGAGTACTAACTGTTTATATTAATTTTTTAATTCCTTTTTTTCCCCCTTCTGTGGTCTTAATTTTCAACATATTTGAATATCGATTATTCTTATTTATATATCAATTATACCAGTTCAGATATCATAAATATAGATGTCTCTTGAATGTTACGAGATATATATATCTAGTTTTTATTTAATTTAATGGGACTTTTCAGATCTCAGAAAAACTGTTCATTTTAATTTTCTTATGTGACTGTAATTTTCAATTATTTGAGTACTAAGTGTTATTGTATCAATTTTTTACCTTGCTAATTTCCTTATGTGGTCTTAGTTTTCAATATATTTGAATATCAACTATTTATATTTAACTTCTTTTTTTTTTTCAGTTTCACTTTAAAGGCATTATATACTTATATATAGGGGTTGAAGATCTTGAAAACTCCTTTAAAACACCAATTTAGATATTATATTTATATATATGCATATATAAACTTTATCATATTTAATATGAAGTTTCAGATTTCAAAACAAATAGATTATTTCAATCTTTGTGGTTGTTATATATATTATATATATTAAAAACTTCTGAATATTCATCTTTTAAAACACCAGTTCAAACACATACACATACATATATAGTGAAAGGTTTCAGATTTCAGAACAAATCTTCCTTCTGTCAACCCAATTTTCAATATATTTGAATCCTAACTGTTCTTTTTTTCATTTTTCCAATTTATTTCAATTTTCAATATATTTGAATCCTAACTATTCTTTTTTTCATTTTTACAATTATTTCAATGCTAACTATTTTAATTTCATTTTTACATGAAAACCTTTGTAAACACCACTACAAATATTTTAAATTCAGACATCTCTTGAACATTAAGATTTAGAATTTTTATCTTATTTAACAGGAGGTTTGATGTCTCAAAACTGATTGTTCATTTTAATGTCTCAAAAATGATTGTTCATTTTAATTTCCTTTTATAGTCATAATTTTTAATTTATTTGAATGCTAACTCTTCTTTTGTCTTTTTTTTTTAAATGATTTATTTGGGCACTGGTTGTTCTTATTTCATTTTTGTGGTTATATAAGGAATATTGAAAATTGTATACACAAACACTCATTTTCAAATCACGATTCTCATAATCATTTTGTTTTGAGTACTAAATATTTTTCTATCTTTTTTAAGTCAAGAACATTATACATAATTATATTGTGGATGTTGAAAACTCATGTACATTTCATTTTATTTTGAGTACTAATTATTTATATTTACGCTATATAATTAATAAACTAATTAGTACTATATTAAAAGGAGAAAGGAAAATTAGGTAGGACATCTTACTATAGATGCATGGAGTAACTAGTCTTAATTGTTATTATTATTAGTAATAACTCAGAGGGGGCGGGGGCCGGGGGCAGGGGGGTGAATCAGTGGCCTCAAATTTTTCTTTTAAACTTTAATCCACCAATCAATACACCTCAGATTATTAAGTCCCTACAAGATGCATGCCTTGAAATACTTGAAATAATTAACTGTCTGTTGGTTTACCTTGTCTATCCTTATTCTCCTTGATTACCAATAAGCAGTAAAACTTATTTACCGATACTCAGTAAATATGCAGAGTATACCAATCAATCCAGAAATGCATATGTGAAATGTAAAACAATAAAGTAATAAACCATACACACATAACACATGAATTTTAACGTGGAAACCCTGTTAAGGGAAAAAACTACTAGGACCGGTACCCCAAATTTTCACTCTTCTGAAGTGAGCCCTGTTAGGAGCCAACCCTGTTAAAGGTTACAAACACACTGTTAAGTGCGACCTTGTTAGAGGATTTTATACATATAGGTTGTCACTTAGTATCTGGCATCTATTTTGCTATCATCCTTGAGTTAGCCTCCTTCTTAGACTGTCAATAGGTTTTAGGCAAATCTTGCTACCATCCTTGAATCAACCTCCTTCTTAGGCTGTCAATAGGCTTTATGCAAATTCAATGCTACTTTCATGAATCAACCTTTTTGGTATTCTGTTAGGATATACCTCAATTATAGAAGACTGTTAAGTCCTACTTTGTTAAGAGACTTCATGCTTCAATGGTTAAACTCAAACACTATGACCTGTTTCTAATGCAACTTTGAATTACAAATTTTCAAATCTATTTAAGTACAATACCTCTTTGATCAATGTATCAATTCAATTCCTTTGTGCTCCACACTTTCTACTATGTGATGTTGTGCTTCACTGTTTGTCCATGTCTGCAGAATTCTTTAGCTCTCCCTCAGCTTGATTGATCAGGACTGTATGAAGTTTATCCTTCACCAATTTCTCTTCAGCATCCTCTTTCTATTCACTCCCCTTCCGTGTATCTGATTGCTTGCGGAAATGAATTATTCTTGTCTCTTATATAGACATGATATTTCTTAATTCATGATTCTTGATTCTTGATTCTTGATTCTTGGCATGAAAAACAATCTAGCCAAATTGATTTACAGCTTTAACTCCTGATTTATCTCGCAGTTATCTTCTTGCCAACTGTATAAATATTCTTTAAATCAATTACTTAACTGTGGTCGAATAAAACAAATAAAACAACCAGTTAAGTCTATCCTTAAGCTCTGCCAGTTAGATATTTTGTCATTTTTTGAACTCTCTATTCCGTCGGTCAATTCTGCAGTTCATTGTCGGTGACAACTATCAGTTCCGTCGATGTAACTCCAGTTAGCTTCAGGATCTCCGTCCGGCGGGCAACTCTATTTTTAGTTTTTCGGGCATCCTGTGATTCTGTTTCGTTGGGAAACACTGTCTTCTGCTCATCGGGTATCACTGTGACCTTTTCCTCTGTCTTTATCAGTGGTGTGCACTCCGTCGGTGTTGTCTATCACTTAGTGAATACTTGACTTTTATGCATTGCTGAAAGCATAATCATTGTTCCATTGATTCTCTGAAGTATTTGGCATTATGTACATGACCATATAGATGATATCAAGTTGACATCAATGACAATACAAACCATTAACTGATTTAATGTTTTGCATCATCTTCAACTTAACATTATCAAACATTC
>MU224363.1:653814-679032 GCA_018584345.1 Thuja plicata
GGATATACCTCAATTATAGAAGACTGTTAAGTCCTGCTCTGTTAAGAGACTTGATGCTTCAATGGTTAAACTGAAACACTATGACCTGTTTCTAATGCAACTTTGAATTGTAGATTTTCATATCTATTTAAGTACAATACCTCTTTGATCAATGTATCAATTCAATTCATTTGTGCTCCACACTTTCTACTATGTGATGTTGTGCTTCACTATTCGTCGGTGTCTGCAAAATTCTTTACCTCTCCCTCAACTTGATTGATCAGGACTGTATGAAGTTTATCCTTCGCCAGTTTCTCTTCAGCATCCTCTTTCTATTCACTCCCCTTCTGTGTATCTAATTGCTTGCAGAAATGAATTATGTTTGTCTCTTATATAGACATGATATTCCTTAATTCTTGATTCTTGATTCTTGGCGTGAAAAATAATCCAGCCAAATTGATTAAAGACTTTAACTCCTGATTTATCTCGTAGTTATCTTCTTGCCAACTGTATAAATCTTCTTTAAATCAATTACTTAATTGTGGTCGAATAAAAAAAATAAAAAAACCAGTTAAGTCTATCCTTAAGCTCTGCCAGTTAGAAATTTTGTCATTTTCTGAACTCTCTATTCCGTCGGTCAATTCTGCAGTTCATCATCGATGACAACTGCCAGTTTCGTCGGTGTAACTCCAGTTAGCTTCGAGATCTCCGTCCGGCGGGCAACTCTACTTTTAGTTCGTCGGGCATCCTGTGATTCTGCTTCGTCGGGCAACATTGTTTTCTGCTCGTCAGGTATCACTGTGACCTTTTTCTTTGTCTTTACCGATGGTGTGCACTCTGACGGTGTTGTCTGTCACTTAGTGAATACTTGACTTTTATGCCTTGCTGAAAGCATAATCATTGTTCCATTGATTCTCTGAAGTCTTTGGCATTATGTACATGACCGTACAGATGATATCAACTTGACATCAATGACAATACAAACCATTAACTGATTTAATGTTTTGCATCATCTTCAACTTAACATTATCAAACATTCAATCAGTTACATGTCATCAATTGTCTCCTTTAAATGAAATATAATGTTTAAAAATATTCAAAATTAAGAGTCTTTTTTGATAAATGTTACACTTGTATGAAATTAAAGTGAATCATAGAAATTATGTTTCACAATAGTCAAATAACCACTACCAATCCCAATAAACTAGAAAACATAGAACATTTTCAATTATTTTTTGTATATTTATAAACGCTTCTAAAAAATATACATTCTTAATTATTTTTGTATATTTATAAATGCTTTTAAATGTGTGTGAGAAATATGTGTGTGCAATGTTTTTTATTGCTATAAAAATAGGTTTTATGGGGACCCGAAACCCCTTACAATCATTACAAAAAAGAGATAGGCAATAAAACCACTAAACAGAAACAGGACTAAAACCAGCTTGCGAAACCCACGACCAACACAAAAAACCAGAGAAAAAATCCAGAAACCAACTAAGCCACCCAGCAACCTAAAACCAAAAAACTATCCAACAAAAAAGCAGGGGAACAATAGGAACTAGGAAAACTCCAGGAGAGTGCCTTCCGCTTCCTTCTTAGCCTCAGACACCTTCTTGATGGCAGCATTGAAGTATGAGAGCTCCAAAATCTTGTCTTGGATTTTCATCTTTTTGGCAGAACGTGTGTGCTTGCATGGACCTGCATCCTCCTTATCTTCTTTTTCATCCTCAATCTTCACAATTAGAGAACAGAATGTGTGTGAGCAATGTTATTCTCTTTGCTTAAACATTTTAAATCTAATTTCTAAACTTTTCAACAAACTTTTTTGATAATAAAGATGGAGTCTATGATTTTCTTATTAATTATATTTTTATTTCTTTTCTTAAAATTTTAAACGAAAGATTCTTAAATTTAATTTTAGAATTTTTAATTAATCTTCTCTTACTTCATTATATGTCATTTAGTGTAGTGATCTTTTTTTATAAACCTAAACTTATGTGAAAAAAAACTATAATTTTAATTTCTTAACCTTATCATAATTTCTAACCTTCTTTACTAATTTTATCTTAGACATGTGGCACACTATTATTGTCAATTCATAACTTTTTTTATTAAATATTTTAAATAATCTATATTGACATTAATCTTATTGTTTTAAATTTCAATTATGTGTTGAATTTATCAGCATTAATTTCATGTTGACTCACTAGTGAATGTTCTATCATAAAAGCTCAACCTTATGATCCTTGAGATAATTAAAATATTCTTCCACACTACTTTAGATAGATCTCTTGGTGTCATTAATATATTTACTATCAAATAAGTACCTTGTCATATGTTGGAGAAAAGACTCTACTACCAAACCACAACCAACAATATAACCTTCAAGAAAAGAGAATAATATTACACTAGAAAGATAAATTGCATTGAGAGATGGCTGAAATAATTTATAGATCCTTTCTTATAAAGGAAATGAGGGAGAATTGATAGATTACCTAAATTGAAACCATCAAAAACTAAAATACACTAAAATTAATAATGATGTCTAAGTAAAATTAAGGATGAGTAAATGACAAAAACTCATTTACTTAAATACCCCCCCCTAACTACAACTTAGGGACATAAATATTATGAAAAAATGAACAAAATGCAATATGGGTCCTCGCTACAAAACCATTTTATGTACCCATATATAATACAAATGCAATGGAATCTCTCACAAGTGGAGAAAAGAAGAAAACCACATGAGATAGAACTCTTTAAAAGAGAGAAAAGAAACCAAAAAATAATGCATGGAGGATACCACCCAAGGATTGTTAAATGCACAAGACAAATAAGAGGGGGGTGAATCAGCTATCAATAAAACCTTTTCAGGAATTAGATCCATAAAAAAATATCCTTAATTTTTCAACCACTAAAATATATAAACATGAAAAAACATAGAAAACTGGAAACCACCAAACACAATGAAACACTAGATTTATGTGGAAACCCATGTTAAGGGAAAAACCATAGAGAAGATTAATTCTCAAATGTATATGAACACATGTTAGGGTGACACTGGTTAAGGTGAATTTTACAAATAAAGGCTCACTTCCAAAGGCTCGTTGCTAAAGGGATCATTTCCCAAAGAAAGAACGATCACTACAAGAGGGCTAACTACCTAGATGAAAAAGGATAAAATATAATAAATCCACCACTGATGCACTTCCACAACTAAACTAAATAATATATACATAGCTTTAGCTTACTTTTTTGGTGCTAACACATGAAAGTCCACACTACTCAACACCACACTTCACACTACTTCATACATAAAGAGAGACAAATCCTCTTTCACACACACACATTTGCATAGCACTTGAACAAGTATACAAACATACAACACTTTTTCATCAATAATTCATCCTTTATTTATACCATTCTTTTATTTGTAAAATCTCTATCGACTAAGCATCTTAACCAAACATAATTTGAATTAGGTTGGCACTTAACATTCTCGGGTGAACCCACAATAGTGGGTTACACTTTTCAGCCAACTTTGAGACTCAAATAATTATTTTGAGAAAAACCTTCACATTTGGACACCTATTACTTCTAAACCATAAGGAATTTTAAGATGATGTGAACTAGTGATTTGTGACATTTTGTGGGTAGATTCTAAATTTTTTTTTTATAAAAAATTGGAATCAATTTGTATCCATTTTGTATCCTTCTCAAAAAATAGTTTTTATAATAAACAACCTTTTTAAAGAGTGACACTCATTTGGTAAGACATAATTTTTTTCTAAAATAGATATGAATTTGATTCTTTTGAATTTAGTTCTATAACATCCATATATAATTTTTTCAATTGGTTTCATAACTTTATCTTTAGTAATTCATATTTTAATAAAGTTTGAATTTGAGTTGACTATAATTTTTATGTATGTTCATTGGGTCAATCGTAACTTATTGTGTATGTGTCAAATTTTTTTACTTTTGTTAGAAAGAGGACTTCAACCTAGTGTGTATATATTTTTTAGAATTATTTTCTACTTGTTTACTATTTTACATAAGCGTTCAACACAGAAGTTGATGTTTGGTGAGAAACCTATGTTTAATTAATCTAAAAAAAATCATAATAAACTCAATATGTATTAAAATAATAATCATTAGAAATATTTTTTTGAGTACTACAATCCTGCATTAGGGTTTGTCAATATTGTTCCATTTGAGCCCTCAATTTGAGTTTCGAAGGCCAGAACAATGTAGAAAATGGGAGAGCTTGGAGGGCGGATTTTTAAAAAGGGGTTTCGATAGAACATATGTTCTATTGAAAGGGTTCGATACAACCTATGGAGGGTCGATGGAAACCCCTTTCGATCAAAATTTTTTGGTCCAAATTTTAATATTCTAAACTTTTTGCATTCGATCAAAAGTTACTTTCGATCGAGTGCACTTTTTACATTCGATCAAAAGTTACTTCTGATAGAACATGGGTTAAAGTTAGATTTGGCCAAAAGTGTAAAATTCTTTCGTAAAAAAAAGTGTGACCCACTATTGTGGGTTCACCCTCCCATAATGGAAAGGAATGATAAGTAGACCCTAACATGCCTTAAATATGACCAAAATAATCATTATACACATTAAATTTCAATTGAGACAATTAAGTGAAGTGTAAACACCTAAGGTCAGCCAAACCTAGAGTAAGAACACCATCAAACTTGAAAACATGTCTTCAAAACTTAAAATATCATGCCAACTAAACTAAATGATGCTTAGGTCATTAAAATCTTAGTTCCAAAAGAACATCACAAACCATCACACAGAAAAATTTAGAGCATGCATTTCACATAGGAAACATTGTTAATCACTATTATACTTAGATGATCACTAATTCTACTAAACTATGATTCGAAGTAAACAAAATTGAATCCAATATCTCCAAACCTTATTCAACAACATACCAAAAATTCATCAACATATTTTCAATATGAATAATATGGAGAGAAAAACTCTCAACACCACTACATAGGAAACAATCTCTAATGACAATAATAGCATGTTGACATGAATGGAAACCATACTAGCTCAGACAATAGCTCAATCTACTCAAACCTACAACAAGGACTACATACATCATGTATATGAAATCAATGGTCCTCCCATAGGAAGGAAAAAGAGATAGAATATGTCCCCCATAATGAAGAAGCTCCAATGTCAATGAAGTATGCCCAAAAATAAAAGATGATCCAATACGTACAAGAAACATGTCTCCCCTTAAGAATAAATAAGTCTACTAAATGATGAGAAAGTCACTCCATGTCCAACTTAAAGGAGGAAGGAAGCCTCCAAATAGAAATCTCTAAAAAATTTAGTAGGAGTCTCCAAGCTCAAATAAGCCATTATATAATCATTGATCAAACTCAACCAAGAAATGTGATAAATCAAGAAAACGAGGAAACTCATGAATACATAAATCTCCAAAGACAATCTATCAATAATTATTCTAAAATAATCATCAAAGAGGAGAGAAATCCCCTCAAGTATGTTTCTCAAATTTTAAATAAATGAGACTCCACAAAAAAAATTTGAAATACTTGCCCAATATGTTAGCAATATGAGTTTCATGTTGTCATTGATGTCAATCTAATGTGATTGGATGTCTACCTAATGTGTGGTGATTTATGAAGATATATAAATAAGTGTTCAAAATTCGGTTAAGTGCACAGAGATGGGGGACCAAAAATTTGCCACTCACTTTTTTGGTCGTGCCAAAAGAGTATGTTGTGCGCCCTATATGGTGCACACCAAATGGTTCAGTGTGTCGAGCCTTAGGCTTGGCCATGCCAATCCTATATGGCATGTTTCATATTTCGCATATGCCAAATATGATACACGCCAAATTTTGCAATGAAAACATGTATTTCCCTTTGTCTCTCTCTCTCCCACTTTGATTGAAAGTTCTTCAAACTCAAGTTAAATAGAATCTTAGAGAAATAATATATACATGAAATATAGCATTTAAGTATAAGTCACATTCCATATGATTTTTTCCTTTCTTATACTTTAAGCTATATTTTATGTATTATTTGCAAGATGTTTAAGAGTGGTTTCATATCTCTAAGAGTTACAATATTTTAGATTATATATTTTTGAAGATCAACAAAATTTTAGAATTAGTCAATTTTTTTTAATTAGCATGTGCTCATATCAAAATTATTTTTCTCTCTCTATCTCATTCTCTTTATCTCCCCCAAACTTTAGATTTATCTATCTACTTCTCTTCTATATCTTACATTTATCTTCCCTCGCTCTCCCCTCCCTAGTTCTCTCCCACCTCTCTCCCTTGGTCCCTTGCCTTCCCTCCTTACCCCCATCTCTATGATTTCCTCTCTCCATGTCTCTTCCTCTCTTTCCCTTTATTATTGTTTCTCTCCACTCTCTATCCCTTCTCTAGATATTACTAAATCTCACTCCCACCCTCTATCTCTCTATCCCTAGGGATCTCCTTCCCTCCATGTATACCTCTCTATCCCTCCTTCCCTATCTCATTAACCATCTCACTTTCCCATTGTATTATATCTCTCTCACCTTTGTCTCTTACCCCTCTCTTCCTAAGATCTAGGTTTATTTCCTCTATATATATCTCTCTCCACTCTAAATATTTCTCACCATGTCCACCTCTCTCTACCTCTTTGTACCTCTATTTTTCTCTTTGTGAGCTTATCTATCTATCTCTTCCTCTCACCTCTTTATATCCCCTCTCTAGGTCTCTTAGTCACTCCCTTTCTACATCTCACTCTATCCCTTGGTATCTCTCTCTTTCTCTTTGTTCTTCTCTTTCATTCACATCTAGGGGAAGAGTGAGAAGGGGGACAGGGAGATAGGCAGGGGATAGGGGGAGAGGGAGATGTTAGATTTTTTCCTTATAATCATAACAAGTGGTATCAGATTAGGTTGTTTTCAATTATCCTCTGCAGGAAGGTTTCATGGTTAAGTGAGAGTAATGGAAGGTGAGGGTAAGTTGAAGGTTGAAACATTTAATGGGAAGAAATTTTAGTTATGGAAAATGAAGATGGGGGACTATATCTATATCAAAAGGATTTATGGCATCCAATGGGAGGAATAATAAATAAAGTCACAACTATGTCTTAGGAGGATTGGTATATTTTGGATAGAAAGGAACTTGGTAGTATTCATTTATGCCTCGCACAATCAGTGGAATTTAATATTTAAAAAGTGAAGACAACTAAAGAGTTGATGGAAACCCTAGCAAAGTTATATGAAAAGCCTTCTGCTTTGAATAAGGTATTTCTTATGAAGAATTTATTTAATATGAAAATGGTAGAAGTGTTGGCAAGTTGAAAATATAGGGATTATATGACTATTTTTTGTGTTGTCATTATGGCAGCAAAGTCATATGAATTTTTGACAAGTTCACAAACTTTGAAGATCAAGATTTGGCTAAGTATAGAAAATAGAACAGAATAGAGATATGCAGTTGATCAGAACACTACCGCACGTGTGTACAATCAAGTTAGAGTATGTGCCTTTGTACTTAAGCTTTATGATATGTTTTTATGCTTATTCTATACATGCATGGTAAGCTATGACAGTACAGAGAAGTTACAACAAGTTCAAGTGCCACTAGTAGTTCAACAAACAAAGCATGGAGCTGACTTCAGGTTTTGATTAGTATATATTATTTTGATTTGTAATGGCCATGCACCTATTGTAATATTTTTTTAATTATTTTCTTAACACTCATGTAAACACTCTTAAGCCAATTCATTTGGAAGCATTGTGTATGTTGATTTTGGGCCGACTAAGTTCTTGTTTTTGGTCGCGTCTATTCAGGCATGTATATATACTTGACATGGAATTTTGTATTAAGTGCAAGAGTCAAAATTATGTAGAGAAGAGATACAAAAGAAGAGTATATAAAATTAGTATGAGATAGATCTCTCTAAGAGATTAGAGCATCAGCGCATAAACAGAACTGATTAGACAACAGTGTCATAAATAGTATTTCACCTTTTGATATAGTATATATCTATTATCTAAAGGTTGTAGCCTTCATCTTATTGGGCAGTGAGCTCTGGCAGTGAGTAATTCACCTTTAACAGGTTTTTGTAAAAGACTCCTAATAGGTTGATTGTACTTGCATTGTAAAGACTTCTCCTAACAGGGCAAAGGAACTCTAACAAGTTCATAAGACTAGTACAATCATTTGTGGGTACTAATTCCCGCTGGGGTTTTCCTTTGATCAAGGTTTCCCCATAAACATATCTTGTGTTATGTGTCATTGTTTTAAGCTTTATATTTTATCTATTTTCATTTAAGTTTCAATTTTCTAAAATAAATATAATTGTCAAACACTGATTCACNATTCCCCCCCCCCCCCCCCCCTCTTAGCATTTCTAACAATTGGTATCAGAGCACAGGTCCTCAGAAAGAAATTTTAACCACTTGAGGAGATCATGGATTCAACAAAAGTGAAACATCTAAAAAAGAATCTTGAAGCAGCCCTTGAAGATCTTGACAGATCTAAAAAAGAAAATGAAGAACTAAAACTAAAAGTTGATGGCTCACAAATTCTTATCAAAATTTTGAGAAAAGATTTGAAAGATTGCTCTATGAATGATTTGGAAAAAATGGTCAAAAATTTGAATGAAGAAAACATGTCTCTGGAGGACAATATTGAATATTTGAATGAATAGGTAATAGATAGCCTAAAAGCTACTGAAGAAAAGACTAAAGAAAGTAAAAAATTAGATGAAGAACTTATGCAAGCAAATATGAAGATCTTGGAGTTGGAAAACATCAAGAAAAAGATAGAATCTGAATTGACAGAAGCAAAGAATCATATTGAAAAATTACACACAATTTCTGATCTAATTCAATCACAACTTTATGTACAAAAGTTAAGAGGAGATACTACTGGTGTTGGATATAGTGTAGCACAAAGTGAAACCAATACAATGCAAGAAAGTAAGAAAGTACAAGAAAAATCTACAGAAGTAAAAGCTACCGAGAATCTTGTAGAAGCTAAAGTAGAATCATCTAAAGATGAACACAAGCTAGTTAACCAAACTTGTTATGCCTAAAAAAGGTATGGACATTTGGCAGGAGATTGTAAAGAGGTAAGACCCTTCAATGGCTATTGTTATTCTTGTAATAAATATGGTCATAGGGCTATACATAGCAGAACTAGTCAAAGAAATAAATCACAGTAGAACCAAAGAAATATGACTCAATACAATTACAGAAATCAACCTCAGAGAAACTATCAGAACATTACATGTCAGATATTTAATTATAATGGACACATAGCCAAGCAATACAGCATGGTAAACAATATCAATAGAACTCCAATCATTTGTCACTCATGTAACAAAGCTGGACATATCTCAAGGTTTTGCAGATCCAGAACATAAATACAAGAAAAGCCTAAAGGATCACTATTTGAAGAATCTAGAGAAGTCAAGTTTGTTAAATCTACAGAAGATTCGAGTAAAATATGGGTTGAAGTAAAGAAAGATGATGATGTTAACAAAGTAGTAGATGCATCCATAGTGGATGCAACTTCTACTTCTGGTTAGGTGACCCTCATGGTCATAGGGGGAGCTATTCAAGATCTAAACCCCTGCGTGACTGGTATACTCACCTCTGAGTATGTGCCTATGGATTCATGTATTTGGTCATGAATTGAGGAAGTATGCATGGATGAATAGCGTGTACTGTTTCAAGAACAAAGATTGAAATTCTCAGTGGAAACTGCGTTACGAAAACAAGAATTAAATGTAGTAACTCATTTATAAATTCGGTAAAATATCTTATATCTTCACCTTACATTCGAGATTGAGCATTCAGAGAGAACAGGAGAAATAAGCATCAAAGTGTTGAAGGATAACCGTTGTTTGGTTAGAAAAGTGAATCAAAGTTGAAATGGAACCCTAGCATGGACGTGTCATTTCAGAACTTTAGTGAACCCTACTTAAGAAATCAACAAGTATGGAACTCCTGTAGTCTTTGACATCTTTGAAAGGAAGAGATTCGTGTTTAAAAAGAATCCATTCAATTCAATGCTAGATGATGTAGAAGGGGCATTTTCCAAGGCTCCGTTAGGAGTTGTGCATGTAGAGGACATACATGCTTACATCTACTATAAGAAGGAGTCTGTTGGTGACAACAACATAATGATGCTCATGGCATCTATGATGAAACCAGATTACTCATTCAAGGATGAATTCTCACATCTCACTGATAACCCTATTTTTTAGTATACAAATATGCATGAGTTCTATGAACCAGAATGGGTTAAAATTCTACTCAGTAGGATTCATGATGATCTATTTTGGATTGGTGAAGTTCTTGTCCACATTACTGCTGATGTCATTCATGATATGATCAGACTCTCTAAGGTTGGACCTATTCTTCCCACTGGAAAGGATGTCAAGAAATAGGTTGAGCAGGCATTCTTATCTAGAAGTGATAGGCATGGGATGATAGTTGATCCTATTGTGGAGAAAGACATCAAACTCATCACCATGATACTTGGATACAAGTTTCAACACACTAGCAAACTTAATAGTGTATCCGCAACTACAGTTTTGGGAGCAATAAGGATGGCAAGAGATAACACACAATATAACCTTTGTGAGATATTGCGTGCACAACTAATTGAGAATATTAAAGCTATCAAGCATGACAGAAGCAAAAACTTCAGATTTAGCTCATTGATTATATACTTATACTTCCACATTATTGGTAAGGTCTCTAATCTTTACCTATACAGGAGAAAACCTACTTTGTCTCAAATTTCATTAAAAGCTACATCAAAAAGTATTTTAAAGGACTCTATGGATATGGATATCAAGACATTCCGAATCAAGATGCAGAAGAGGTTTAGAATACCAGAGAAGATAGTTGAAAAATACAAGGACACCATATGCTTCATGGTGGAAACTGATTTCACTTGCATGGAAGCAGTTGAGCCAAGAACCAAATGGATTCACCCACTTGGTTATGAAGTAGAAGAACTTGTTTTGGAAGGATATGCACAAGCTCTTTTATCTGCACCTAAAGATCCAAAAGAGCCTAGATGGGGCACATACATAGAAAAGACAAATCAAGTTGATTCTATCCTATACAGTGCAGAAAATAAGAGGAAGGCATCAAGTATTACATCTAACATCCTAAAAGTTCATGGTGTCACCCAAGAAGACCTAGATAAAGCTAGGGAAGCTAAAATAGAAAGAGAACTTAAGAAAACACCTGCAGAAGTCAAAATAGAAAAATCTAATGATATCCACAAGAAGAAAAAAAGTCTGATGAGAGTACACATACACCCTTTACTACTATTGAACTAGAATCCTCTCCACCTTCAGTACCAAGAAAGATGACTAGAAGAAGGAATCAAGTTCCCACAAGCCACCCATCCTAAAGGACAACAGGGAGAAAAGTAAAGAATACTCAAGCCCCTCTTGAGGTAGGACTCAGACCTAGTCTTGAGATCCTAAGGAACAGAATCATTAATGAAGGAAGAGTAGATTCAATTACAAATGTCTATGACAAGTACCAAGAGATAGATAAATCAAAAATACATTCTATGATTATCTCTCATATGATCAAATTTAAAAGGTCAGTATTGGAACTTAAGACAGTCATTCCAGAAAAAGTATGGAACATACTAGACTTGTTGAAAAGACAAGCAATAGAAGAAGATATGAGGATTATAGAGGAAACATTAGATAATCTTCTCCCTATTTGATGACATGATGAGAAGGCAATACTGTTAGATCTGGTAAAACCTCATCTAAGAACCAAAACAAGAACTCTTCACATTATGAATAAAGAGTATGAGTTGGTTGGTAAAGAGACTAAAAGAGCATTCAAGCAAGTATTTTTGGATAGACACATGTATCCATCAATGGTGCCTACAACTAAAGTGACTCTAGCTCCTTCCAAACAAGAAAAAGAACCAAAGATTCTTAATGTACCTATGATAGGTTCACAGGATTTTGTGCCCAAAGTTTCATCACCCTCTAACACAGTCAAAGATTCAGATGAAACCATTGTGATTAATGATGTTAAGATAACAATGATAGCTTTAGATAATGACTTGAACAAATTTGAAAATGCATTTGTCAACACTGAAGAAGCTGAGAAGGTATGCACTGATAATACTCCCTTGCAGAAAAATGAAGTTATTTCTAAAGACTCAACAAATTTGAATAATGAGGAATATAATCAATCTAATGAACCACCCTCTATGGATGTCCCAGTGAAAAGTAAATGTATGGATGTTAGTCAAAATTCTATATTCACTCCATCTATCAAACCATCAATATCATTGTTGTCAAGTTTGACCCCTAACTCAGCGAACCTAGATGCATGGGGAGAAGAAGACTTGATCAAAATTAGTGTGTTAGCCATGGAGAAAGAAAAAGAGAAACAAGTTATGAGAAATCTTCTCTTCCTTGAGTCAGTAAACATTTTGAATAACCTAGTGCCAATAGAAAATAAATTAGAAAATATTCAATCAGTTGATGATATTGATAGCATCTTAACAAGATTCAAGGAAAACTTCACAAGTTTAGTAGACTCGGCTACTAAAATTGCAAAGGAAAAGTACAAAAAGGAAAGATTGGATGAACTGATAAAGAACTTCTCATTAGATCTCAACTCATTGAAGATTGGTCAAGCAATTCTAAAAGAGTTAGCAGTAAAATACATAAATGTGATAGCTAACTACATGGATAGAGGCAAACTCACTTCTGAGTACATCAAAAAGATTGAGGAAGCAGACATCTTGGTTGAAATTATAAGGAAATCAGCTAAAACATCCTCTCAAGACATCAATATCTGCAACAACATCTATCAAGCGCAGATAGACAAGATTGAAAAAACCAAGATAGAGATCAGAAAGATAAGGACCCGACAAACTCAATTGAGAAATGCACTTGCGCCCTCCTTAGCTGTACTAAATGATAAGATCAAATAGATTGATGCAACAATTGTCACATATGATCAATTCCCCTGCAAGGATCTGATAAAAATGGACAAGCTCACATATGCATTATGCGCCCATCTTCAGACTGTTGATGCACTCAAGGCATTCTGGCAGCAAGAAATTAAGAATCTTCAGATTGCATACCCAAATGTGTAATCTGAGTAAGTACTTAGGGACTTTAATTTTTGGCACCTTTTTCATTAATGTCAAAGGGGGAGTAGTTTATATAAAGGAGTATGGTGTATATAGCCAAAGTTATGATGTACTGTAAACTTGCAATTTTTTTTTGTTAAGTCAAAGTTTAGTAACTTGGCCACGTTCCTTTGTTGTCATTAATGACAAAGGGGGAGATTGTTGGCAAGTTGACACTACAGGTATTATATGACTAGTTTTTTGTTTTCATTATGGCAACAAAGTCAATGAAGTTTTGACAACTAAGTTCACAAACTTTGAAGATCAAGATTTGGCTAAGTATAGAAAATAGAATAGAACAGAGATATACAGTTGATCAAAACACCAACACACGTGCGTACAATTGAGTTAGAGTATGAACCTTTTTACTTAGGCTTTATGATATGTTTTTATGCTTATTCTATACACACATGGTAAGATATGATAGTATAGAGAAGTTACAACAAGTTCAAGTGCCACTAGCAGTTCAACAAACATAGCATGGAGCCGACTTTAGATTTTGATTAGCATATATTATTCTATTTTTTAATGGCCATGCACCTATTGTAATATGTTTGTAATCATTTTCTTAACACTCATGTAAACACGCTTAAGCTAATTCATTTGGAAGCATTGTGTATGTTGATTTTGGGTCGACTAAGTTCTTGTTTTCGGTCGCGTCTATTCAGGCATGTATATATACTTGACATGCAATTTTGTATTAAGTGTAAGAGTCAAAATTATGCAGAGAAGAGATATAGAAGAACATTATATACAAATCAGTATGAGATAGAGCTCTCTAAGAGATTAGAGCATCAGCACATAAACGAAATTGATCAGACAACAGTGTCATAAGCAATAGTTCACCTTTTGATATAGTGTATATCTATTATCTAAAGGTTGTAGCCTTCATCTTATTGGGCAGTGAGCCATTCACCTTTAACAAGGTCTTGTAAAAGACTCCTAACATGGTCATTGTACTTTCATTGTAAAGACTTCTAACAGGGCAAAGGAACTCTAACAAGTTCATAAGATTAGTACAATCATTTGTGGGTACTAATTTCCACCGGGGTTTTCCTCTGATCAAGGTTTCCCCATAAACATATCTTGTGTTATGTGTCATTGTGTTAAGCTTTATATGTTATCTATTTTGATTTAAGTTTCAAGTTGCTGAAATAAATATAATTGCCAAACACTGATTCACCCCCCCCCCCTCTCAGTGTTTCTAACAAGAAGGTGGGTCATTTGTTGACCATTTAAATGAATTTAATAAATTTTTCAGTCAATTATCTTTTGTTAATGTCAATTCTAATGAAGAAATTAGGGCTCTTTTGGTTTTGTGTTCTTTGACTAAAATTTGGAATGGCTTGGTAATGGTTGTTAGTAACTCTTTTTTTGGTTCAAATACTCTAGAATTTGATGATTTTGTTTATTCTATTTTGAGTGAGGAAATTTGTAGCAAAAGCTCAGGTGAATCCACATCAGGTAATGTTTTAAATACAAAAAGTAGAGGTAGATCAAACGACAGAGGAATCAATTCTGGAAGTTGTGGGAAATCATGATGAAAATCAAAGGGAAAGATGTCTCAATCTAGATGAACAAATGACTGTTGGTACTGTGGGAAACCAGGTCATAGAAAGAAATATTGTTGATCTCAGAAGAATAAATGAGACAAACAAAAAGGAAATAAGGAGAAAAATGTTGTAAGTAATAAATTTGAAAAGGATTTTTTTCTTCTTTCCCTTGAAAATGATGATGATTCATGGGTTCCAGATTCAAGATCCTCATTTCATGCTACACCCCATAGAATTTATTTTCTTGATTATGTCCAAGGAGATTTTGGGGTGGTTTATTTGGGTTATAATGAACCCTTCACCAAGCTCACTTCAGAAGAGTGAAAATTTTGGGTTACCGGTCCCAAGTGGTTTTTCCCTTAACAGGGTTTCCATGTTAAAAATCTATGTGTCAATGTGTCTATGAGTCATTACTTTAGTGTTTTGCATTTCACATAACATTATTGGATTGATTGGTATACTCTATATAATTTACTGTCTGTCGGTAAATTAACAGACTGTTGTTCGGTAAACACATAGTAGAAGGTTTTACAAAGCATTCTGATCAGTAGTAAATTGATAAAAGTATTTGGAGGCATTCATCTTATAGGATTGAAGATAACTAGAGGCTTAATGTTGTGGTACTAATTTTTAAGGGTTGATTATTGGAATATTTTTTAGGCCACTGATTCACCCCCTGCCCTCTCTTAGTTATTACTAACAATTGGTATCAGATCTTGTGTGTTTAGAAAGGGGGTTTAACAGCTCAAGCAAAAGATCACAAGATGAATAGACGAGATGTGCCCAAGTTAAATAAAGAAAAATTTGCATCATGGAAAAGCAGATTAAGACTCCAACTATCAGGTATTAGAAATGATATTGTTCAATACTTAGATACTGAATATGTGCTTCCTACAGGACCTCATACTCTTGAGCAATTAAGATTAAAGCATGAGCATAACTGCATGATGATAGAACTTGCATCATCACTCTCCAATGTTGAGTTTGAAGATGTCAAAACCTACACCTCTGTAAAAAAAATGTGGGATAAATTGAAACTAGTACATGGAGGAGATGCTAATGTACTCAAAGAAAAGGCAGAAAGCCTAAGAGGGAGATTTGATGACCTAAGGATGAAAGAAGGAGAAAATATCACTCAATATAGCTGTAGAATAAAAGAGGTAGTCAATATTATCTGAGGAGTTGGAGGTACACTTGAAGAGGAGACATTGGTAAGTAAAATCTTAAGAACCTTATTATCTGTTTATGCTATTAGAGTTTCTGCTATTTAAGAAATGAGAGCAGTTGCAAAAAACACAGTTACTCTAGATAGTCTAATTGGTAGACTCATATCATTTGAGATGAACAATTTTGATAATAGTGTCTTACCATTTGTGGAATCTGCATTCAAATCTTCTTTAAAGATAAGTAATTCAAGTCATAGACATGCTGTTAGAAATGATAGTGACAGTGATAATGAAGATCAAGGACTTGATGAGATTGAAGCACTAATGGAAAGAAGATTGCAGAGAGGCAAAGGTAAATACAATGGTAAATTACCACTTATATGTTTCAATTGTAAAGAGGTTGGAAACTTTGCTACAAGATGCCCAAACCGAAGAAAAGATGACAAAGGAAATGACAAATCATATGATAAGAAGTTTGATAGAAGTGATAATAGGGATTACCAAAGCAACTGACAATTTTACAAGAGAGATACTCGAGACTACAAGGAAAAAGGGAAGAAATCTTGTTACCTAGCTGAGAACAAAACTAATGACACTGACACCGAATCAGAAGAAGACATCGAGATGGTATTTGTAGCCATGAAGGATGATTCAGATGAAGATGAAGAAAGGTATGTAGAAACTACACTCATATCAAAAGTTAGTAAAAATGAAGTCTAGATCATAGATAGTGGCTTAACTCACCATATGACCGATGATAAATAAAAGTTTGAGACTTTTGAATACTATAATGGTGGTTCAGTAAGAATGGGTAATGATACACCTTGTCCAATTGAAGGTTAAAGGACTAAATTACAATTTTTTAAGTGTTTCTCAGTTGAACAATTCAAGTCACAGAGTAGAACTTGAAAATAAGAAGGCAAAGATCTTCAATGAATCAAGAAGGTTGATTGGTACCAGTGAGCAGACAAAAGGTAACCTTTTCTATCTTGATGACACTAACACCACTTTTTTGATGGATAGAAACGAAGACATATGGTTGTGGCACAAAAGATTGTGTCATGTTAACCTTGACAACATAATAAATATAAGCAACAAAAGGAATGTCAAGGGCTTACCAACAATGACTAAGCCTGAGCATATCATGTGCAAGAATTGTCAAAAAGGTAAGATGAGAAAGTCTAGTTTCAAGAGTAAAACCCATACATCTACTAAAATTCTAGAATTAGTCCATACAGATCTATGTGGACCGATGAGGAAAAAGAGCTACTATGGAGATAGGTATTTTATTCTCTTTGTTGATGATTTTTCTAGAATGATGATAGTCATGTTTTTAAAAGATAAATCAAAAGCATTTAAGATGTTTAAATGGTACAAAGAAATGGTAGAAAAACAAAGTGAAAATAAATTGAAATGCTTAAGGTCAGATAGAGGTGGGGAATTTACTTCAGATGAATTCACTGAATATTGCAATGAGCATGGAATTATGAGACAGGTTTCTACACCAAGGACACCACAGCAAAATGGAATTGATGAGAGGAGAAACAGATCAATTGTTGACTATGCAAGGACATTGATGATTGAGAAAAGCATCACTCAAACTTTCTAGAGGGAAGTTGTCAGTACTATTGTCTACAAATTAAACAGAGTACAATTGAAGAAGGACACAAAGAAGACACCCTATGAGCTTTGGTATGGTCATACACCCAATCTAAGTTACTTAAGAATCTTTGGTAGTCAATGTTATATATTGAAGAATGATAGAAATGGAAAACTTGACTGCAAAAGTGATGAAGGCATCTTTCTAGGGTACTCAACCAAAAGCAAGGCTTATAAATGTCTTAACAAGTCATCTAACAAAATCATTGAAAGTGCAAATGTGAAAATAGATGAATTTGCAGAAAAGAATGATAAGGAAAGAAAAAAGGAACCAGAGGACTACAAAAGGTTTGTTTATACATACCTAAAACTCTACCCAAGCAACAGTGTGTCACTCCCAAGCATCAGAACATTGCACCCGAGCATCAGGTTGCAATTACCGATGATCAGGATAATACTCAAAATGATGTTTCGAACAATGGAGATGAAAATAAAGGTGAAGAAGATAATCAGAATGATGAACACAGAGCTGAACCAAAACTTGCCAAGTATGTCAGGAGACATCATCCACAAAATCAAATCATAGGAGAAAAGAAGGCTGGAAAAAGAACAAGAAGTAAGTCACTAAACACAAGATGTTAACTTTGTGATTTTGAGCCTAAATATGTTTACAATGCACTTGAAAATGAAGAATGGGTCAGTGCTATGAATGAAGATATAGAATAGATTGAGAAAAACAATACATGGACACTAGTACCGAGACCAGATGACAAGAATATCATCGGTACAAAATGGATATTCAGAAACAAGCTCAATGAGAATGGGGAAGTCACTAGAAAAAAAGCAAGATTAGTATGCAAGGGATATGCAGAAGAAGAAGGTATTGATTATGGTGAAACCTTTGCACCCATTGCTAGACTAGGAGTTATAATTTTACTTTATTATGTTGCATTTAAAGGATTCAAAGTATACCATATGGATGTCAAATTTGCATTCCTAAATGGAATACTAGAAGAAGAGGTATACATTGAACAACCAGAAGGGTTTGTTGATCTAGACAAGAGAAACATGGTATGTAGACTACATAAAGCCTTGTATGGATTGAAACAAGCACCTAGAGCCTGGTATGAAAGACTTAACTCATATCTCATTGGCATAAATTTTGATAGAACAAGTGAAAATAGAAATCTATACTTAAAAGAAGATACCGAAGGTAATATTCCGATTGCTGAATTTTTTGTTAATGATATCATTTTTGGGGGAAAAGTATTGTTATGAAAATCCTTTTCTAATGAAATGAGTAAGGAATTTTAAATTTCTATGTTTAGAGAGATCAAATTCCTTCTTGGTCTACAGATTCTTCAACAAGATGCAGGCATATACATCAATCAATCTAAATACATCAAGGAAGTGCTAAAGATATTCAAGATGGAAGACTCCAAACTAGTTGGAACACCTATGGCTACTGGATGCAAGCTGACAAAAGAAGACAAGACAAATGAGGTAAATCATACCTTATATAGATCAATGATTGGAAAACTGATGTATGTTGTTCACACTAGACCAGATATAGCACATGCAGTGGGGATAGTTGCAAGATACTCTGCTAATCCCAAATAATCACATATGACTATTGTCAAAAGAATTCTGAGATATCTGAAGAACACCGAGGACTGTGTCTTATGGTACAAAAGAGAAGGAAAATTTGAGTTACAAGTATATACAGATGTTGATTGGACTGGAAATATTGATGACCAAAAGAGCACAACTGGAGGAGCATTCTTCATGGGTGACAGACTTGTCACATGGATAAGCAAGAAGCAAGGATGCATCTCTTAGTCTACTACAGAAGCATAATATGTGGTTGCTACTTCAAATTTATCTAATATTGCATGGATCAAACAATTGTTGGAAGGTATGCATATGAAGATCCTTGAACCAGCAATTATCTACTGTGATAATACCAGTGCAATAAAAATTTCTAAGAATCCAATCATGCATGCTAAGACAAAGCATATTTCTATCAAGTATCACTATCTAAGAGAATAGGTGCAAGCAAAAGAAGTGACACTAGAATATGTTCAATCAAAGGAAGAGTTAGCTGACATATTCACCAAGCCATTACTAAAGGATACATTTGAGTATCTGAGACAGATACTAGGGGTTCAACCCTTGTCTATCGGTTAGTAATCTGACTAGGAGGTTGCATCAACCTATAACAAATCTGAAAATCATTCATGTTGATGCAAACATTAAGATGGACATAAACAGATACATATGTACACTTCAAGGTACAAATCTACACTGAAAACCAAGAACATTATTGTTGATGGATAGGGAAATTCAAGGAATATATTATGCAAAGGGATGCAACATGATATAGATGATAAATCAAGGAGGAGTATTTTTTGTTTGGAATTATTTTCAAAGGGAGAGAGATGTTCTCATCATCATACAAGGGAGAGATTTGCATTATCATACAAAAGGGAGAGATTATATCATTATTCATGAAGAGAAGTTCCTGAGAATCACAAGGAAGAAGTTAATCAATATTCTAAGGGAGAGAAATTAATTACATATGAAATATCCATCTAAGGGAGAGAACTAACAAAGGGAGAGAGTTCAGACAAAGAGAAAGAATGTTGTCAAAGGAAAAAGAGATTATCAAGAAGAGGAAAATTCAAGGTAGAACACATATCAGAATAGAGATATCAGATGATACATCTATCAAGTGAAGGGATTGAAGATTGAAGACAACCACTCTGCAAGAAACAAATCTAAGCTATTTTGAGCTTATCGAGAGCCAGACATTTGTAATAGTTACATTAGGAAAGCTTGATGAAATTGTATATTTCATATTGTATTAGTGATAGTATAGTATGATAATGTAGTATGTTGCCATCAATGCCAAAGGGAGAGATTGATGACATGTAACTGCTTGAATGTTTGAAGATGTTAAGTTGATAACCAAAATATAGAAGGATAATGCAAGACATTAAATTAGTTAATGGATTGTATTTTCATTGATGTCAACTTGATATAATCTAATCGGTTATATTCAAAGTGTCAAATACTTTAGAGAATCAGAGAGATAAAGATTATGCTTTTTGTAATGCATAAAAGACAAGTATTCACAAAGTGCCTTCCAACATCGACGATCAGTGGAATCTGATGGATAAAGATCACCAACAGTCAAGTCACAATGATGCCTGAGCAAGAATACCGATGAGCATTATCAACGAGCAGATTCACAAGCAAACCCGACGGCCAGAAACATAGTGTAAACTAACGGAGAAGCCTGAGGAGAACTGGATTTTTTACCAATGCTATCAAGGAGTTAAACACCAAAATTAACAGGAGTTCACAAACAAAAAAATGTATAGCTGGAAGAGCTAAATATAGACTTAATTGGTTGTTATCATTGTTTTCATCAACAAGATAAGCCAGAGATAAGTAAATGGTATAAAGTTGATTTGTCCAGATGGCAAGAAGATCTTAGTGAGACAAAATAGGAGTTTTTCTTTAAATCTAATTGGCAAAGATTGTGGATCATGCCAAGATCAAGAAAATCAAGAACCTAACAACGGTGATATCATGTCTATTAAAGAGACAACTCAATTCATTACAAATTATGGGGAAACAATGAAAAGAAGGATGCTAAAGAGAAACTGATGAAGAGAAACTTCATTCAGTTATGATTAATCAAGCTAAGGAAAGAGCTAAAGTTTTCTGCGGACACTGAGCAATAGAGCACAGCATCACCGAGCAGAATCAAAGTGGAGCAAAGGTATAATAGAGATATATTGATCAGATTATTTTATGAGATTACAATAGATTTGAAAATCTGCAAGTATAAGTTGTATATGTGAACAAATCATACTCTTTCAGTTTAACTATTAATTCAGAAAGTCTCTTAACCGAGTGGGATTTAAAGATCCTTTCTATATTGAGATACATCCAATGGAGTATCAAAAATTTTGATCGTGAAGATAGCATGAGATGCCAGATACCAATGACGAGCCAAGTGAGTGTTTGATCAAAGATGGTAGCATAGAGATGCCAGATATCAAGTGACAAACTAATCTTTCAAATCCTTTAACAAGGTCACACCTAACAGTGTGTTTGTAACCTTTAATAGGGTTGGCTCTTCATCGAGCTCACTTTAGAAGAGTGAAAATTTTGGGTTACCTGTCCCAAGTGGTTTTTCCCTTAACAAGGTATCCATGTTAAAAATCCATGTGTCTATGAGTCATTACTTTAGTGTTTTTCATTTCACATAACATTATTGGATTGATTGGTATAATCTATATAATTTACTGTTTGTCGGTAAATTAACAGACTGATTTTCGGTAAACACACAGTAGAAGGTTTTACAAAGCATTCCGATCAGTAGTAAATTGATAAAAGTATTTGGAGGCATTCATCTTATAGGACTAAAGATAACTAGAGGCTTAATATTGCGGTACTAAGTTTTAAGGGTTGATTATTAGAATATTTTTGAGGCCATTGATTCACCCCCCCCCNATTCCCCCCCCCCCCCCCCCTCTCAGTTATTACTAACATAAATGAGACAAACAAAAAGGCAATTAGAAGACAAATGTTGTAAGTAATAAATTTGAAAAGGATTTTTTTCTTCTTTCCCTTGAAAATGATGATGATTCATGGGTTCTAGATTCAGGGGCCTCATTTCATCCTACACCCCATAGAATTTATTTTCTTGATTATGTCCAAGGAAATTTTGGGGTGGTTTATTTGGGAACTAATGAACCCTTTCATATTTTTGGGAGGGGAAGAATTAAGATTAAGTTTTAGAATGGGAATCATTGGCTACTACAAGAGGTAAGGCACGTTCCAAGGCTGAGTAGGAATTTAATTTTGGGTTTGTGCAGGATCATGGTATGCCAAAAATTGGCGATGTGAAAAAATTAGTTTTTCACTCGTCCAAAAGCGCACCCAAAAGTTTGTTGACTTTTGAGTAGGACTAGGTGTAAGTACACCTGGCCAAGCCAAAATGAAAAGCTAAAGCATTATTAGATATCTGATATTATCAGATATCTGATAATATCAGATATCCAATATTCATCAGTAACAATAGATTGTTTCCCACGGATGCATTCAACATTTTCATTGTGAAAACGTTGAAGCAGCCAAGCCAAGAATATCGTATATTAGATAGGGATCCAATATCAAATTTTCTACAGTTAAAAGGTAAGTGAAATTTAGTGGTTTCATTCTTGTTTTTTGTTTTTGGATTGAAATTTATTGTTTTTTTTTTTTAAACTAGGTTTTGTATGATATTGTTTTTTGTTTTTTAAAATCTATTATAAACTAGAGTTGAAATGATAAAAAGTAAGGTTGAAATTGTTATTCTTTATTCTTTATTGCTTTTGAATCAGACATGGATTCAGACCAATCCAAAAACCCTCCCAATGAGTCCACGAACAATCCAAAAACACCTCAAAACAATCCCCTACCTTCAGAAGACCAACCGTTATCAAACCCTCAACCATTACAGGATCTCATAGGAGATAATCTAAATTAGCTTAGTGGATATTAGAACACATATGTGAATATCCCCACCTTGCGCCCCATGTCTTCCACGTTGAACTCCATTATTGAGAGCATGGAGAAACTCACAGAACAACACAATGTTGCACTTCTTTGGCGCGAATCCATGCATGCCCAATTTGATGATGGGCTTGACTACGATCAGTTTATGGATATAAACATAACAAAACATGACATATGTAACATTTTTGTTGATCCCAAACCAGTTTAAAAGTGGACCCTAAAAAAACCAAGTTATGAATTAAATGGTGCACAAATGATGCAGTACATGACAACTTTTGGGATCGATGGTGGATGGTTTTTTGAATGACCACCCCACAGCAATTTGGATGTCCCATTCTATTTCATACAAAAATTGTATGCTGAATTTGTGCTCAGTCACAAAGTCAATTATTGGAGCATGAGACAGAACCAGGGTGTAGGCTTAGGCACTCCCCAGGATAGGCCAGGGGAACAGCGGGTGAAATCCCACACATATGTCCCCCCTCCCAAGATTTCACCACCTCCTACCATGCAGCATCCTGACATTATTGCTGAGGTCAGCTCATAGACTATTCAAGCCATTCACACCTTGAGTTATCTACTGGTTAGGCAGAGTGCGGCATTGTTGCCTCCTCATACTGATGCTTCTGGCCCTTCCACATCCTCCACAAGCTCACATGTTTGTGTGCCTCATACTTGCGTTATGTGCAAAAATATGTGATTGGGTCCCTTGAATGATAGTGATGCATATAACTATGTGTTTGAGGTGGGCGATACTACACAGCACACTAAAGGCACTGAAGCACCCCATGGAGATGTGCATCAGGGGCATACAAAGTCATGGACTCCTACTACTATTGTAAGAGTAAATAGTTAACTTGTTACATTGTATTTAATTTTAAACATTTGTATTTTTAATAGAATTTTCTTATAATGATTTCCCACTTATGTTTTTTTACATGTGTTTCATTTATTTCCAGTTGATGACAGAGGAAGAGATGGCACAGGTGGAGGGGTCCATCCTTTTGACCATTTCATTTGGCCTTGACACTTCCATGGTACATACGTTTTAATGTACTCATTGGTTTCCTTTTATTATAATAGTGTATACATGTATTTTCTAATTTTTATGATCATCTTATTACATGTTGATGAAGGTTTCACCAGTTGCCACTCGGGGGCAATGTGAGGGGGTTCAGGGGTCTGGTGTTGACAAGGGGAAGGTAATTAAGTATTTTAGATTGTTTAAGCATACATGTATACTTTTCACTTGTGTGTACTCATTTTTAATTACATGTTTTATTTGACAAAGGGTGGTGTCTAATGATGTTGTGAGACCGGTTTTCCATGATAGAGTCACAGGCATCTCAATTTGTAGTGATAGCCCCACAGTATGCATATTTATAAATTTATTTGTGTGTAGTTCACTATCAAGTATATATTTAATATGATCAAGTCATGATTGTATGAAACTTATCTATTTGACTTTTGTAGTTCACCCCTAGTTTGAGGGAGGTACCACGCCAAGGGTTTGTATCACTGATGACCCAACCGACATTTCCTAAAGAAATTTCAACACATGTAAGTTTTAATGTTAATTTAGTTATATTTAAAACATGTATTTGCTACCAAAGATTTAACATTAAATAGTATAAGGTGTACATCAATCCCATGTTCACAAACATATATACAGGTCAGAGTCGACATTGGTGGCATTGTCCCTTCGCTACCAATGACATATATTAGGTCTCCTGACTGCATGAGGAGACATGGAGGCGAGGTACATGAGAGTTCAGTTTTTAAAAAAAAAATTATTATTGTTGACTATGATTTTAAATTTGTATTTATTATTTATAGAAACCATATAAATTAAGTAATCTAACTTGGGGTTTCAATTTTTTGTTTGAATGCAGGATCCATCAGAGCCAAAGAGTAGTTCCAAGATACTTCACTTTGATCATCCACCAGTAGAATAGGATGTCCTAGAAACATTTGTAGTTGAACTTCTTATGTTGAGATGTCATATGGCACATTTTGAGATGGCGTATGCTATATTGTATTTAGATATGTTAATTTTGTAAATTTTTGGAGATGGCATGTGCCACATTTTGTATAAAACTATTTCATATATATATATATATATATATATATATATATATATATACACACATGTTCA
>MU224363.1:679082-693860 GCA_018584345.1 Thuja plicata
ATTTAGATATGTTAATTTTGTAAATTTTTGGAGATGGCATGTGCCACATTTTGTATAAAACTATTTCATATATATATATATATATATATATATATATATATATATACACACATGTTCATTTCTAATTATTTTATCTTTTTCATGTGTTCTATGTATGTATCATTTCCATATTATATCTTTGGCATGTGTTGTATGTATGTATTATTTCCATATTATGTCTTTTTCATACATTGTCTTTATGTATGTATGTTTATTTTCATATTATATATTTTCCATGCGTTGTATGTATGTATTATTTTCATACTACATCTTCATTCTCCATTAGCCATCTAGTGCACTATACTTTTGAGAGCACCAAAATTTTGATTGTAAGATTCATGGTAGATAGGAGTGCAATTGATTAATGTTTTGTCAAATGCATTATGTTATTTAACATTTATTTTACATGTGTTTATTTGAAAGACTCCATTGTTATGATGTTGGGATAACTAAACCTCTGATTTAGTTTTCAATTTCCTTCATTCATACATGTGGCGTGCCCACTGAGACAACCTTTAAACCTTTATAGATTTGATTTTCAATTGATTAATGTTATTATTTTGGTGTTACACCATGTTTGAATAGATCTAAAAGTACTTTTCATGCTTTGTTTATAATCCTTGGAGTTAATGTAATGAAATCTCTTTACATTGTTCAAACAGTTCAAAATGATTTGTTTATGCTTGTATATTCCTTTGATGCATTTTATCAAACTGATGTAGAGGCTAGTGAGAAGTAACATTTCTTCATGGTTTAATGACTTCTTCCTTCTTTGCTTGATAACAAATCCTTCAATCTTCATTCAAAAGATCACCTTAGGACCCATCCCACTCCATAGACCTATTAGAGGTCAACTTCAATCTCCTTAGACTCCACTAGACTCTACATCTTGAATCCGTCCACTTCTTCATACTCCTACCATTCAATCATGCTCCAAACTCCATGGTATGCATCCTTCATTCAATAGGCTTCTGCAACCACAACCATCAACCTTGCTTTTATAGGTTATCCTAACTCCTCTAAGGACCCCAACACACTTGTTTCACCCATACACCAAGCCACAAAATCTTCCTTCAAGACATTCTATCTCCTTCACAAATTTTCCAGCCATACACTATCCTAGTAGTACAACAAAAAGGGTTTTTAAATATTTTCTCAAAATAGTTCCTAATAACTCTTAAAACCAATCACATATCTGAATCCTTCATCTTGGGTGGACAGAATACACATTTATAGGAATGGATTTGTATAGACAGAAAGATCTGGTATGGAGTGGAAAGGTCGCAGACTCTTATTTCTTCTTCTACTCAATGTATGTCCTTGTTTAAGGTTTTGTTTGGCCATCGGTTTTAATGCATTTGACAAACTGAGTGATAGAAGGGGAATCTGGTCTTCATGTGAATCAAATCAAATGGTAGGCCAAAGCATTTAAAAATGTGTTGCAATGGAGTTAAATGTTCACTCTATAGATGACTGTAGCAATAGGGTTCTGTGATCCATCTTCAACGAAGGACGTTTACTGTAAAATATAATGTGAGGATGAGTTGGAGTTATCAGTCCAACTTAGTGATTTAGATTGAAAGTTCAAAATGAGTGATTGAGATTGCAAATTAGGAGTAATCCATGTGCTTTGTGTTCTCAATTCTCATTGGTTGCTCAAATTCATGATGAAGGATATTAGGATTTATCAAATTCAATCAATTTATTAAATTATCCATGTAGGGGAATAGGTTGGATTTGATTTTTTATTTTAAACTATACAATTAATTGATTAAAATCAATTACATAGTTTGAATAATCCCTTTAGGCCTATATTTGATCATTTGATGTCATTATTTATTTGATCCTTTGATTTTAATTGATTTTGTCCAATTTGATTAATAAATGTCCATTTAAAATTGATTTGATCCATTTTGATGAAATTTAGAGCATTTGGCTGAGATTTGCAGATTTGCTTGATTAGAAAGGACACCTGCCCAATTTTAGGTGTCTACACTAACAACTAGCATTAGCTCTCTACAAAACACTATGAATAATGTTGTGGCATTATTTGTAAATTTGAGTGACACCTCCAAATTTACCATGGAAATAAAGAACAAGCTGACAAAGATTGACACTAATTTGAAGGCAAGTGCAAGCCAGTTGGCACTTGATCCAAGTTCAAGTTCAGCACATTTTGTAAAGATCAAGTATCTGACTGTTCTGTAGGAAGAGATACTAAGGGAAGAAGCAAGAACAAGATAATCCCTAACATCTATACAAATCCAACTCCTTCCTCATATGGATGTCATGCAAAAACATATTGCTCGTGCAAAGACACTCATCCATGAAAACAACTTTTCAATTGCAGAGCTTATGATGGAGTTGTCTGCAGAAATTCAGATTGAGTTGCACATCCTGAAGGTGTTGCAAGACAATTGGGACAAGAATTTGTCTCAAATTTTGAAGGTACATTGTGATTTCCTGTCCTATTTTGGAATTACCTTGTAGATATGCTTTTTTGCATTTGTGTCAAAAACAAGGGGGAAAGTTAGAAATTGTATACAAAGGGGGAAGATAGAATTGTATATATGAGGAAATACATGTACAGAGAAGAAGGATATATAAATAGCATTGTTACAAAAATAGTTTTGAAAAATAAAAAATAGAGTCATTTGTAACCGAGTTGTAGAGTAGCAGTCAAAACCCGAACAAGTACCCAAGCACATGGTAAGGGGGAGTTTTGACTTAGGAGTTTGATCAGAGTTTTTGGATATGATAAGTGTTTTTGTCACTAATGCCAAAGGGGGAGATTGTAGACCTTATGGAAAGATATGTTTTCAATTAGTTCCAAAACACTTAGTCACTTATATAAATATAGTGTTGACCAAGCCAGAAGCTTGAAGTGTAACCCAAGCAGTTGCAGTGTCGACCAAGAAGTTAGTTCAGAACAGTATCACCCGAGTCACCAATGTTACCCAAGTTACTATCTCTGAGTGATCAATGTGACCCAAGCACCCAGTGTCACCCAAGTGCTAGATTTTCCAATTCATTATGTCACCCAAGTGTCAGTATATCACCTAAGTGGATTACTGGACCCAAGTATCAACATTGGGCTGACTTAGCACATATTGTTTGATACTAATTAAGTATGTTATGTAGCCGACTTATGAAGGTAATTGATTTGGATAGATATATATGTAAGGTGCTTTGTTTATCCAAAATGATGAATAGACGTAGCAGATGTATGAGTGTGGATATGTGAATATGAAGTGGCAGATTGATTAGAAGGCTACAACAGTATAAAGGAACAATAGAGACTCATCTATCACATTCAAGTGATCAATATTATTTCAAAGGATCTTATTCAGCAAATCAGAGTTGCATAGCAGATCATTCACTGGTTCATCCTAATAGGTGTATCAAAAAAATCCTTTAATAGGGTGGACTTAACAGTCCTTATCAAATCTTCTAACAGAGTGCATACTTTATTGTATTGTATAAATCCTTTCACAAGGTGGACCTAACAGTCCTTATTGCTCCTAATAGGGCAGGTCATAAGAAGTGGTCAATTGTAAGCCTTAACCAGCCAAATTTATTATTGCAGTATTAAATCTTGTGGGTACCATCCCCACCCTAGTTTTACTTTCTATTTGGAAGATTTTTGGGTAACCAAATATTATGTCAAGTGATATGGATGTTTAATGCTTTTCTTTTCCATGCAAGCAATCAAATTAAACAATCTAATAAAGGATAAAAGTGAATAAGTTTTATTGGTTCCTGATTCACCCCTATGTATTGAGGGGCTTGATGAGGATTCCTCTGTTGACCTTCGCCTCAACCTCGGTACTAATTACACCAGTTCAGATATCATAAATACAGATATCTCTTGAACGTTAAGATATATATGTGGTTTTTATCTTGTTTAATAGGATTTTTCAGATCTCAAAACAAACTGTTCATTTCAATTTTATTCTATGCCCGTAATTTTCAAATTATTTGAGCACTAACTATTTATATTAATTTTCCTATTCCTTTTTTTTCCCCTTCTGTGGTCTTAATTTTTAACATATTTGAATATCAATTATTCTTATTTATATATCAAATACACCAGTTCAGATATCATAAATAGATATATCTCTTGAACGTTACGAGATATATTATATATCTATTTTTTATTTTATTTAATGGGAGTTTTCAGATCTCAGAAAAAACTGTTCATTTTAATTTTCTTCTATGGTTGTAATTTTCAATTTATTTGAGTACTGACTGTTATTGTATCAATTTTTTTATCTTGCTAATTTTCTTATGTGGTCTTAGTTTTCAATATATTTGAATATCAACTATTCATATTTAACTCTTTTTTATTTCAATTTCACTTAAAAAGCATTATATACTTATATATAGGGGTTGAAAATTTTGAAAACTCATCCTTTAAAACATTAATTCATATTATATTTATATATGCATATATAAACTTTATCATATTTAATAAGAGGTCTCATATTTCAGAACAAATGGATTATTTCAATCTTTGTGGCCGTTATATATATTATAGATATTAAAAACTTCTGAATATTCATCTTTTAAAACAGACACACACACACACACACACACACATATAGGTTTCAGATTTCAAAACAAATCCATCATTTCAATCTCTATAGTTGTAAGCTTCAATATTTTTAAGTACTAACTATTCTTGTATTAATTTTTCAGTTCACTTTTTGTTCCTTCTGTCATCCCAATTTTCAATATATTTGAATCCTAACTGTTCTTTTTTCATTTTTACAATTTATTTCAATGCTAACTATATTCATTTCATTTTTACATGAAAACCTTTGTAAACACCACTACAGGTATTTTAAATTTGGACATCTCTTGAACATTAAGATTTAGAATTTTTATCTTATTTAACGGAAGGTTTGATGTGTCAAAACTGATTGTTCATTTTAATTTCATTTTGTAGTCAAAATTTTTAATTTATTTGAATGCTAACTGCTCTTTTGTCTTTCATTTTTTAAATAATTTATTTGAGTACTAGTTGTTCTTATTTCATTTTTATGGTTATATAACGAATATTGAGAATTGTATACACAAAAATTCATTTTCAAATCATGATTCTCATAATCATTTTGTTTTGAGTACTAAATGTTTTTCTATCTTTTTTAAGTCAAGAACATTATACATAATTATATTGTGGATATTGAAAACTCATGTACATTTTATTTTATTTTGAGTACTAATTATTTATATTTACGCTATATAATTAATAAACTAAATAGTACTGTATTAAAAGGAGAAAGGAAAATTAGGTAGGAGATCTTACTATAGATGCATGGAGTAACTAGTCTTAATTGTTATTGTCTTCTTTAAATGAAATATAATGTTTTAAAATATTCAAAATTAAGAGTCTTTTTTTATAAATGTTACACTTGTATGAAATTGAATTGAATCATGGAAATTATGTTTCACAATAGTCAAATAACCACTACCAATCCCAATAAACTAGAAAACATAGAACATTTTCAATTATTTTCGTATATTTATAAACACTTCTAAAAATATACATTCTTAATTATTTTTGTATATCTATAAATGCTTTCAAATGTGTGTGAGCAATGTTATTATCTTAGCTTAAACATTGTAAATCTAATTTCTAAACTTTTCAACAAACTCTTTTGATAATAAAGATGGAGTCTATGATTTTCTTATTAATTATATTTTTAATTTTTTTCTTAAAATTTTAAATGAAAGATTCTTAAATGTACTTTTAGAATTTTTAATTAATCTTCTCTTACTTCATTATATGTCATTTAGTGTAGTGATTTTTTTTATAAACCTAAACTTATGTGAAAATAACTATAATTTTAATTTCTTAACCTTATCATAATTTCTAACCTTCTTTACTAATTTTATATTAGACATGTGACACGCTATTATTGTCAATTCATAACTTTTTTTATTAAATATTTTAAATAATCTATATTGACATTAATCTTATGGTTTTAAATTTCAATTATGTGTTGAATTTATCAGCATTAATTTCATGTTGACTCACTAGTGAATGTTCTATCATAAAAGCTCAACCCTATTATCCTTGAGATAAATAAAATATTCTTTCGCACTACTTTAGATAGATCTCTTGGTGTCATTAATATATTTACTATCAAATAAGTACCTTGTCATATGTTGGAGAAAAGACTCTACTACCAAACCACAACCAACAATATAACCTTCAAGAAAAGAGAACAATATTACACTAGAAAGATAAATTGCATTGAGAGATGGCTGAAATAATTTATAGATCCTTTCTTATAAAGGAAATGAGGGAGATTCGATAGATAACCTACATTGAAACCATCAAAAACTAAAATGCACTAAAATTAATAGTGATGTCTAAGTAAAATTAAGTATGAGTAAATGACTAAGACTCATTTACTTAAACACCCCCGCCCCTCCCCCCAACTGCAACTTAGGGACATAAATATTATGAAAAAATGAACAAAATGCAATATGGGTCCTCGCTACAAAACCATTTTATGTACCCATATATAATACAAATGCAATGGAATCTCTCACAAGTAGAGAAAAGAAGAAAACCACATGAGATAGAACTCCTCTTTAAAAGAGAGAAAAGAAACCAAAAAATAATGCATGGAGGATACCACCCAGGGATTTTTCAATGCACAAGACAAATAAGAGGGGGCTGAATCAATTGTCAATAAAACCTTTAAAACCTTTTCAGGAATTAGATCCATAAAAAAATATCCTTAATTTTTTAACCACTAAAATATATAAACATGAAAGAACATAGAAAAGTGGAAACCACCAAACACAATGAAACACTAGATTTATGTGGAAACCCATGTTAAGGGAAAAACCATAGAGAAGATTAATTCTCAAATATATATGAACACATGTTAGGGTGACACTGGTTAAGGTGATTTTTACAAATAAAGGCTCACTTCCAAAGGCTCATTGCTAAAGGGATCATTTCCCGAAGAAAGAATGGTCACTACAAGAGGGCTCACTACCTAGATGAAGAAGGATAAACAATAATAAATTCATCACTGATGTGTTAGAAATAACTGAGAGGGGGGGTGAATCAGTGGCCTCACAAATATTTCAATAAATCAACCTAAAAACTTAGTACCACAATATTAAGCCTCTAGTTATCTTCAGTCCTACAAGATGTATGCCTTCAAATATACTTATCAAATAAGTACTGCTCAGAGTACTTTATTAAACTTTATTCTTAATGTTTACCGAATAGCAGTATTTCATTTACCGAGAAATAGTAAATTACTTAGAGTATACCGATCAATCCAGATTAGTTATGTGTAATGCAAAACATTAAAGTAATGACTCATAAACACATTGACACATCGATTTTTAACGTGGAAACCCTGTTAAGAGAAAAACCACTTGGGACCGGTAACCCAAAATTTTCACTCTTCTGAAGTGAGCTCAGTGAAGAGCCAATCCTGTTAAAGGTTACTTTCACACTGTTAGGTGTGACCTTGACCTTGTTAGAGGATTTAATAGAATAGTTTGTCACTTGATATCGGGCATCTCTATGATACCTTCTATGACCAAACCCAGTGTAGTTTGTCAAATGGTATCTGGCATCTCATGCTATCTTCATGACCAAAATTTGTGATACTTCTTGGGATATATCTCAATATAGAAAGGATCTTTAAATCCTGCTCGGTTAAGAGAATTTCTGATCCAATGGTTAAATTGAAACAGTAAATGATTTCTTCATACATACAACTTATACTTGCAGATTTTCAGATCTATTGTAAGCTCATTTTACCTTTCTGATCAATGTATCTTTTCAATACCTTTTATCCACTTCTTTCTACTCGGTGATGTTGTGTTTTTTTGTTTCTCGGTGTCCGCAGAAATCTTTAGCTCTTTCTTTAGCTTGAATGATCAGGACTGTATGAAGTTGTTCTTCATCAGTTTCTCTTCAGCATCCTCTTTTTCTATTCACTCCCCTTATTTCATAATGAATGAAGTTTTCTCTTGATAGACATGATATCACCGTTTCTCTGTTCTTTATTTTCTTTTTTTTGGCGTGATCCGCAATCTTAGCCAATCTTGCTTTAAAGTTTAACTCTTGTTTTATCTCGTAGAAATCTTCTTGTCTACTAGATAAAATAGCTTTTCATATTTTACTTATCTCTGGCTTTAACTTGTCAATTCAAACAATGTCAACAACTAGTTAAGTCTATCTTTAGCTCTGCCAGCTAGATATTTTGTTGTTTCTAAACTCCAATTAACTTCGGTGTTTTAACTCTTGTTAGCTTTGGTCAACACTTTAGTTTTCCTTGGGCTTCTCCATCGGTGTTCTATGTCCGTCGGGTAACACTGTAATTCTGGCCGTCAATTATGCTTGTGATTCTGCTCATCGATTTTCTTGCTTAGGCATCACTATGACTTTGCTCTTGGGTTTCTCTATCCATCTGGTTCCACTAACCATCGGTGTTTGTAGTCACTTAGTGAATGATGATCTATTATGCATTACGGAAAGCATAATCTTTTATCTCTCTGATTCTCTAAAGTCTTTGACACTTTGAATATAACCGATTAGATTATATCAAGTTGACATCAATGACAATACAATCCATTAACTAATTTAATGTATTGCATTATCTTTCTGCATTTTGGTGATCAACTTAACATCTTCAAACATTCAATCAGTTACATGTCATCATGATGCACTTCCACAACTAAATCTATAGATACCTTTATCTTACTTCTTTGGTGCTAACACATGAAAGTCCACACTACTCAACACCACACTTCACACTACTTCATACATAAAGGGAGATAAATCATCTTTCACACACATACACACACACATTTTCATAGCACTTGCACAAGTTTACAAACATGCCACACTTTTTCCTCAATAATTGATCCTTTATTTATACCATTATTTTATTTGTAAAATCTCTATCGGCTAAGCATCTTAACCAAACATAATTTGAATTAGGTTGGCACTTAACATTCTCAGGTGAACCCACCATAGTGGGTTACACTTTTCAGCAAACTTTGACATTCAAATAATCATTTTGAGAAAAACCTTCGCATTTGGACACCTATTACTACTAAACCATAAGGAATTTGAAGATGATGTGAACTAGTGATTTGTGACATTTTGTGGGTAGATTCTAAATTTTAAAAAAAAAAATTGCAATCAATTTGTATCCATTTTTGTATCCCTCTCAAAAAATAGTTTTTATAGTAAACAACCTTTTTAAAGAGTGAGACTCATTTGGTAAGGCATAACTTTTTTCTAAAATAGATATGAATGTGATTCTTTCGAATTTAGTTTTGTAACATCCATATATAATTTTTTTAATTGATTTCATAACTTTATCTTTAGTAATTCATATTATATTAAAGTTTTAATTTGAGTTGACTATAATTTTGATGTATGTTCATTTGGTCAATTGTAACTTATTGTGTATGTGTCAATTTTTTTTAGTTTTGTTAGAAAGAGGACTTCAACCCAGTGTGTATATATTTTTTAGAATTATTTTCTAATTATTTACTATTTTCCATGAGTTTTCAACACAGAAGTTGATGTTTGGTGAGAAACCTATGTTTAATTAATCTAAAAAAAATCATAATAAACTCAATATGTATTAAAATAATAATCATTGGAAAGATTGTTTTGAGTACTACTATCATGCATTTTGGTTTGTAAATATTTTTCAATTTGAGCTTCGAAGGCCAGAAAAATGTAGAAAATGGGAGAGCTTGGGGGGCGGATTTTTAACAAGGGGATTCGATAGAACATATGTTCTATCGAAAGGGTTCAATAGAACCTATGGAGGTTCGATGGAAACCCCTTTCGATTAAAATTTTCTAGTCCAAATTTTAATATTATGAACTTTTTGCATTCGATCGAAAGTTACTTTTGATCGAGTGCACTTTTTGCATTCGATCAAAAGTTACTTCCGATATAACATGGGTTAAAATTAGATTTGGCTGAAAGTGTAAAATGCTTTCGTAAAAAAATGTGTAACCCACTATTGTGGGTTCACCCTCCCAAAATGGAAAGGAATGAGAAGTAGGCCCTAACATGCCTTAAATATGACCAAAATAATAATTATTTAAATTAAATTTCAACTGAGACAATTAAGTGAAGTGTAAACACCTAAGGTCAGCCAAACCTAGAGTAAGAACACCATCAAAATTGAAACCATGTCTTTAAAATTCAAAATATCATGGCAACTAAACTAAATGAAGCTTAGGACATTAAAATCTTAGTTCCCAAAGAACAACATCACAAACCATCACACGGAGAAATTTAGAGCATGCATTTCACATAGGAAACATTGTTAATCACTATTATACTTAGATGAACACTAATTATACTAAACTATGATTCGAAGTAAAAAAAAATTGAATCCAATATCTCCAAACCTTACTCAACAACATACCAAAAATTTATCAACATATTTTCAATATGAATAATATGCAGAGAAAAACTCTCATCACCACTACATAGGAAACAATCTATAATGACAATAATAGTATGTTGACATGAATAACAACCATACTAGCTCAGAAAAAAACTCAATCTACTCAAACCTACAACAAGTAATACATACATCATGTATATGAAATCAATGTTCCTCCCAGAGGAAGGAAAAAGAGAGATAATATGTCCCCCATAATGAAGAAACTCTAATGTCAATGAAGTATGCCCAGAAATAAAAGATGATCCAATGCCTACAAGAAACATGTCTCCCCTTAAGAAGAAATAAGTCTACTGAATGATGAGAAAGTCACTCCATGTCCAACTTAAAGGAGGAAGGAAGCCTCCAAATAGAAATATCTAAAAGATTGAGTAGGAGTCTCCAAGCTCAAATAAGCCATTATATAATCATTGATCAAACTCAACCAAGAAATGTGATAAATCAAGAAAACGAGGAAACTCGTGAATACATAAATATCCAAAGACAATGTATCAATAATTATGCTAAAACAATCATCAAAGAGGAGAGAAATCCCTTCAATTATGTTTCTCAAATTTTAAACATATGAGACTCCACAAAAATGTTTGAAATAATTTCCCAATATATTAGCAATATGAGTTTCATGTTATCATTGATGTCAACCTAATGTGAGTGGATGTCTACCTAATGTGTGGTGATTTATGAAGATATAGAAATAAGTGTTCAGATGTTGGTTAAGTGCACAGAGATGGGGGACAAAAAATTTTCCACTCACTTTTTTGGTCCTACAAAAAGGGTATGTTGTGCGCCCTATATGGTGCACATTAAATGGTTCAATGTCGCAAGCTTTAGGCTTGGTCATGCCAATACTATATGGTGTGTGTCATATTTGGCATATGCCAAATATGATACATGCCAAATTTTGCAATGAAGACATGTATTTCCCTTTGTCTCTCTCTCTCTCCCACTTTGATCAAGTTCTTCAAACTCAAGTTAAATATAATCTTAGAGAAAGAATATATACAAGAAATATAGCATTTAAGTATAAGTCACATTTAAATATTCTTTTTTCCTTTCTTATACTTTAAGATATATTTTATGTATTATTTTCAAGATGTTTAAGAGTGGTTTCATATCTCTAAGAGTTAAAATATTTTAGATTATATATTTTTGAAGATCAACAAAATTTTAGAATTAGTCATTTTTTTGTAATTAGCATTTGCTCGTATCAAAATTATCTTTCTCTCTCTATCTACTTCTCTTCTATATCTCACATTTATCTTCCCTCTCTCTCCCCTCCCTAGTTCTCTCCCACCTCTCTCCCTCGGTCTCTTTCCATCCCTCCTTACCCCCATCTCTATTTTGTCCTCTCTCCATTTCTCTTCCTCTCTTTCCCTTTATTATTGTTTATCTCCACTCTCTATCCCTTCTCTAGATATTACTAGATCTCACTCCCACCCTCTATCTCTCTATCCCTTCTCTAGATATTACTACATCTCACTCCCACCCTCTATCTCTCTATCACTATAAGGTCTCTCCTTCCCTCCATCTATACCTCTATACCCCTCCTTCCCTATCTCATTAACCATCTCTCTTTCCCATTATATTCTATCTCTTTCACCTTTATCTCTTACCCCTCTCTTCCTAAGATCTAGGTATCTTTCCTCTATATATATATATATATATATATATATATCTCCACTCTAATTATTTCTCACCATGTCCACCTCTCTCTAACTCTTTGTACCTCCCTTTCTGTCTTTGTGAAATTATCGATCAATCTCTTCCTCTCACCTCTTTACCTATCCCCTCTCTAGGTCTCTTAGTCACTCCCTTTCTACATCTCAATCTATCCCTTGGTATATCCCTCTTTCACTTTGATCTTGTCTCTCCTTTGCATATATTAGGGGAAGAGTGAGAGAGGGGGGACAGGGAGATAGGTAGAGGATAGGGGGGAGAGGGATATGTTAGATTTTTGCCTTCTAATCCTAACAAGTGGTATCAGATTAGGTTGTTTTTAATTATCCTCTATAGGAAGTTTTAATGGTTAAGTGGGAGTAATGGAAGGCAAGGGTAAGTTGAAGGTTGAAACATTTAATGGGCAGAAATTATAGTTATGGAAAATGAAGATGGGGGACTATATCTATATCAAAAGGATATATGGCATCCATTAGGAGGAATAAGCAAGAATGTCACAACTATGTCTTAGGAGGATTGGGATATTTTGGATAGAAAGGAACTTGCTTGTATTTGTTTATGCCTCGCACAATCAGTGGCATTTAACATTACAAAAGAGAAGACAACTAAAGAGTTGATGGAAACCCTAGCAAATTTATATGAAAACCCTTCTAATTCAAATAAGGTATTCCCTATGAAGCATTTATTTAATATTAACATGGTAGAAGGTGGGTCAGTTGTTGATCATTTAAATGAATTTAATAAATTTTCCAGTCAATTATCTTTTGTTAATGCCAATTTTGATGAAGAAATTAGGGCTCTTTTGATTTTGTGCTCTTTGACTAAAAGTTGGAATGGCTTGGTAATGGTTGTTAGTAACTCTTTTTTTGGTTCAAATACCCTATAATTTGATGATGATGTCGGTGTTATTTTGAGTGAGGAAATTTGTAGAAAAATCTTAGGTGAATCCACATCAGGTAATGTTTTAAATACAAAAAGTAGAGGTAGATCAAACGAGAGAGGAATCAATTCTGGAAGTTGTGGGAAATCACGATGAAAATCAAAGGGCAAGAGGTCTCAATCGAGATGAAAAAATGATTGTTGGTACTATGGGAAACTAGGTCGTAGAAAGAAATATTGTTGATCTTGAAAGAATAAATGAGACAAACAAAAAGGCAATAAGCAAAAAAATGTTGTAAGTAATAAATTTGAAAAGGATTTTTTTCTTCTTTCCCTTGAAAATGATGATGATTCATGGGTTCCCAATTCAGGGGCCTCATTTCATGCTACAACCCATAGAAGTTATTTTCTCAATTATTTCCAAGGAGATTTTGGGTTTGTTTATTTGGGAGATAATGAACCCTTCCATATTTTTGGGTGCGGAAGAATTAAGATTAAGTTTTAGAATGGGAATCATTAGCTACTACAAGAGGTAAGGCACGTTCCAAGGCTGAGTAGGAATATTATTTTAGAAAGGCATCTAGGTGATGAAGGTTGTGTTGGAAGGTTGACTATACTGAAGTATATGACTCTATTTACTGTTTTCATTATGGCAACAAAGTCATATAAAGTTTCGGAGTCAGTACACATTATCAGAAAATCAGAAATTGGCTAAGTACAGAAAACAGGATAGAGCAAGGAACAAACTGTTATAGTTTTGATTAGCGTGTGTTCATTTGTTATCCAAATGATATGTGCCTTTGAAGATAAGCTTATTAGTATGTTTACATTCTAATTCTAAGAGAGCATGATCAGATCTGCAAGTATGAAGAAGATACAGCCAGTTGAAGAGGTACAGCTAGTGAATGACAGAACATGACAGAGATCATGGAAAGAGCCGACAGAGATTGTTTTGGTGTGGAATTTGTACTTATCCTCAAGACTTTCACCTTTATATTAATTATTTTTAGTGACCTAACAAGATATTTTTAAAATTTCATGACTTTATTCATCCAGGATAATTAGTTAGAACTATTTTGGTGAAGCGGACTGTGTGAAAAGACGTGTCTGTTCGGTTTAAGTAAAGCAGTTATAATTAATGTTAAGCTGAATTAATGAAGGGTTGTGTGGTTATGTTAGTGATCAAGAGACATGGTAAAAGGTTTCCTAAAGCCAACATGTTCATTTCCTTTGAGGAAGTACTTATAGAAGGTCATTTGTGATGGGAAAAGTTGCGGAAGCCAGAGATAAGAAAAGCAGAGCAGAGTGCAAAAGTAGCAAAGATATATCTATCATATGTTGATAATATATATATTGAAGTAGAATCTTTCAGAGTGAATATAATATTTTTTTAGTTCTTTACAAGAGGTTAAAGCATCAGCGCACAAAAAGAACTGATCAGACAAGCAGTGTCACAGCAGTAGTTCACCTTGCAGATACAGTGTGTATTAAATATCCAGAAGGTTGTAGCCTTCACCATTTGGATAGTGAGTCCTTGGAAAGTGAGTCCACCACCCCTAACAGGGTTATTGTAAAAGGCTCCTAATAGGGTTAAGGATCTTCTAACAAGGATCATAAGACACTAGTACATAATATTTGTGGGTACTAATTCCCACCGGGGTTTTCACCTACATTGGGTTTCCCCATAATCATATATGGTGTTATG
>MU224363.1:732349-770623 GCA_018584345.1 Thuja plicata
CACCCATCTCTCCAGTCCACATGGGTAACTTCACCCACCTCTTCAGTTCAAAAAGGTAACTCATAAATAGCTCTTCAGTTAACCAAACCCTATCTCCTCTTTACCAAATGAAGAGGTGGAGTTTACTTAGGACCTCTCATGTTCCTTTTGATCTCAACTGTTCATCTCCCCATCTCTGGGATTGATCTCAACTGTTCATATCATCACCAAATCCTATATAATAAACCCTTCACAACCATTTGAAGGGTCCATGATTTCAAGCTCTCGTGCGCCAATACTCCGTCAGTTTGGTTCTAGCATTCAAGTCATCTTGCGACCACACACACACATTTCAATTGTCAAATTCTTGAAGCTTCTCAAGTCATAGACGTTGCCCCGCCAATACTGAGCATCAAGAACAGCATTTCAGAAGGAGTAGAGAGAAACAATAGAAGCTTCAAGCATTGTGGGGTTTGCATTTATTTGTCTTCCTTTCTCTTGCTTGTACATTTTATTGCTCACATTTCTATTATTCATTTAGTAGTCATTATATCATTGATTTGCATTCATTTGTGAAACCTTTGCTACTAACCCTCACCTTTGGAAAGCTGTGGGAACCGGAGAGAGAGGGGTACAATGGAAACATATGGGAAATCCATATGCATCAACCTGAAAAGTACTCTCTCAATACAATATTCTCAATATCCTCAACACAAATCTCTCAAAACAATAGGGATTTTCACATAGATTCCTTCCCCCTTTGGCAGCAATGGAAAAGGGTGTTATAACTCATCTGTAGTCTTCTGTAAGGTGTAACTTTTTCAAATTTTCATGTCCATCAACCAGGTGCAAGATCACCCAAATGTACTCCATAGTACTCTCCTGCGAGCACTCCCCCTAAGGAGTAGATCCATACATCAAGTCCAAAGAATGATATAGCTCTGAGATCCACTAGAATGATGCACATCTGCATTATTTCATTAGCACTAGGAGGGGCCACCACCCCAAGCATGCCTTTGAGATAGTAAAAAGCATATTTTAACAAAGGTTTAGTAAATATATCTGCTATATGTTCCTTTGTGCTAATATACTCTAGTTTAATCTCTTTATCTGCTACCTTCTCCCTCAAGAAATGATACTTAATAGAAATATGTTTAGTCTTTGAATGCATTACAGGATTCTTTGACATGTTCACTGTGCTAGTGTTATCACAATGGATAACCACTGGTTCTTTGAAAATTATTCCAATGTCCTTCAGCATTTGTTTCATCCAAACAACTTGTGTACAATTTATTGTAGCAGCAACATACTCTGACTCAGTGGTAGATTGAGAAATACAATTCTACTTCTTTCTGAACCAAGAAACTAATATTTTTCCAAGGAAAAATGCACCACCACTTGTACTCCTCCTGTCATCCACATTACCTTCCTAATCAGCATCAGTATAAGCCTGCAAAGTAAAATCTTCTAATTTTTCATACCATAGTCCATATTCTATTGTCCCTTTCAGATATATGAAAATTCTTTTTACAGCAGCAAAATGTGTCTCTTTAGGATCTGCCTGATATCTAGCCACAATTCCAACTGCATTGGTAATATCTATACTAGTGTGAGATAGATATTATAGACCTCCAATCATCAATCTATACTTAGTCTATATGACACTTTGAGTCTCATCACTATTAGTCAGTTTGTTTCTAGTCACCATAGGTGTCCCAACAGGTTTACAATCTTCCATTCCAAACTTTTTCAACATTTCCTTAAGATACTTGGTCTGAGATATAAAAATATCATTCTTACTCTAATTAATTTGCAAACCAAGAAAAAAATTTCATCTCACCAATCATTGAAATCTCAAATTCATTTTCCATTTCTTTAGCAAACTTCTTACTCATCTTATCATTGCCTCTAAAAATTATATCATCAACAAAAAATTTTATAATCAAGATTCCATCTTCATCAATTCTCAAATATAAATTATTGTCTACATTACCTTTTCTGAAACCAAGATGAAGTAGATATTTGTCTAGTCTTTCATACCATGATCTTGGTGCTTGTTTCAGTCCATATAGTGCCTTCTTCAATCTACAAACCATGTTTTCATCATCTGTCAAAGGAAAACCATCAGGTTTCTCAATGTAAACTTCTTCTTCTAGATCACCATTCAAGAATGTTGACTTCACATCCATATGATAAACCTTAAAGTCTTTATGTGCAGCATAAGCAAGAAATAATCTCACTACTTCCAATCTAGCAATAGGAGCAAATGTTTCTTCATATTCTATGCCTTCTTGTTGTGAATATCTTTTACATACCATTCTTGCCTTGTTTCTCACCACTGTTCCTTCCTCATCCATCTTATTTCTGAAAACCCATTTAGTGCCAATCACATTCTTGTTCTTAGTTCTTGGAACCAATTCCCAAGTATTATTTTTCTTTATATGTTCAAGTGCTTCTTCCATATCTTTAGTCCAAGATTCATCTCTACATGCTTCATCAGTAGTCTTTGATTCAACTTGAGAAATCAAACAAATCTCATCTCTAGCTCTAGATCTAGTCATCATACCTTTATTTGCATCTCCAATAATTTAATCTTTAGGATGGTTCTTCTTAACATACCTTGGTGTCTTCAGTGTATCAGTAGCTTTAGTCTATTCATCTTCAATCTCATTGTCAATCATCAAAGATTCTTTAGGTTCAACAATAACCTCTTTCACTTTAGTAATCTGACCACAGTCATACATCCTTTCCTGAATCTGAAACTTTTCATCTATCCTCATATTGGCGCTTTCAATCAACTTTCTCAATCTCAGATTGAAACATTTATATGCTTTACTCTTAGTGGAATAACCAAGAAAGATTCCTTCAGCACTTCTAGCATCAAAATTGCCTATTTCATCATCTCTTTTGATATAACATTTACTACCAAATATTTTGAAATATTTTATAGTAGGTGTATGATCAAACCATACTTCATAAGGATTCTTACTTGTACCTTCTCTTATCTGAATTTTGTTCAGTGTGTACATAGCAGTCCCAACTGCTTCTCTCCAGTGAACAGGTGACACATTTCCTTCCAGCAACATAGTCCTTACAACATCTAATATAGTTGTGTTTCTTCTCTTTGCTATCCCATTCTGTTGTGGGCTTCTAGGAGTTGATGTCTGTCTATATATTCCTTTCTCTTCACAGTATGTATTAAATAGCTCTGATGTAAACTCTCCTCCTTTGTCTGATCTCAAACACTTTATCTTCAAACCAGATTCATTCTCAACTTTTGCTTTAAATAACTTGAATTTGTCAAATGCTTCAGATTTCTTTCTCAATTATGTAACCCACATCATTCTAGAAAATTCATCAACAAATAGTATAAAGTACCTTTCACCGTAGTATGATCGTGTTCTTGTAGGACCACACAGATCTGTATGTACTAGATCCAACTTTCCTTTTGCTGGATAAGATTTTCTCTTAAAAGTGCTTCTAGTCTGCTTCCCCATAAAACACTCTCTACACATAGTGTTAGATGGATTTACAATTTTAGGTAGATATCTTACTTCTTTTTTCATACTTTCCTTCACAGTGTTATCAAAATTAACATGAAAATATCTTTTGTGCCATAACCAACTGTCATCAACCTTCGCAATAAAAAAATAAGCTTCAGATGTGTTCAATTCAAATACATTACATCTGGATTTAGTACCAGATGCGTTCAAGTCTCCTACTTTACTTCTGATAGATAATTTCCCATCAATGAATTTCAATTGATAACCCTTGTCCACTAACTGTCCGACACTCAATAGATTATGCTTAAGTACATCATTGTCAATGTTAGTCTTTCCATCCAAATAAATAGCTCCAACTCCAATAATAAGTTTAGGAGTATTGTCACCAAATCTAACAACACCACCATCATGTTTCTTCAAACTCACAAAAAAAATTTCATCTCTAGTCATATGGTGTGAACAACCACTATCTATAACCCATTCATATTTATTTTCAACTCGAGATACTAAGGCATTTTCTTCATGCATAGGTTCATCATCCTTAATAGCAATAAATCCAATTTCATCATAGTCACCATCATCATCATTAGATATACCCTCACTAGCATAATAACATTCTTTGTCTTTTGAATACTTAGACTTGAATACTTAGGTTTGTGCTTTGGAACTCTTGTAGGACATCTAGATGCAAAATGACCAATCTTGTTACATGAAAAACATTTCAAATGTAATTTTCCTTCAAACTTTCTCTTACCTCTCTTTTCTCTTCTAGTAATCAGTGCCACAACTTCATCTATCTTTCCTTCTTCTTCCTGTATTTGTTCCCAATCATCAGCATAGGCTCCAATTTCTTCCCTTAGGTCATTACTGCTGGTGCTTGCATTTTCAGATAAGGTCTTTTTTTTCTTGTGCATGTTTTCCTTGAATGCTAACTCAACTTTAGGTAAAGTGTCTCCCAATTTTGCAGCCTCAAATGTAGTAAGATTTCCAATCAACATCTCTCTGGTAAAGTTTTGTGTCAAAGGTATAATCTCCTCTATAGCTTGTACTTTAGTTCTATATGCAGGTGTCAAAGATCTAACTATCTTTGCAATCATTTCTTCCTCACTATACATACCTCCAGAGTTTCTAATACCAGCAACCACTTCATTAATTCTTTATCCATATGCCCTAATGTTCTCATCTTTAGTGATTCCATCTTTGTCTTCTAGTTGTATAGCTTTTCTTGCTTAGTAAACTTGTCTCCAATATACAATGCTTCCAATCTTGACCAGATCTCATTTATAGAATCCAAGTCCTTTACTTCTGTGAATTCACCTCCTGAAAGTGCGCTAATCAAAGATTACCTTGCAACCATATTACATGAAAATAACTTCTTCTAATCTTCAATAGCATTCTCTAATTCATCCTCAGTTGCTATCTTTTCATTCTTATTTGTGATCATCCAGTAATCAATTCCCAGACATAGCAAATGTGTTCTCATCTTTTTTTGCCAACTATCAAAGTTTTCAGGATCAAACTTTAGACTATCCTTCTTGTAGTAAGTCATATTCAAGATCACCTCAAGTTGTTAAAATTTCTCTCTAAGGACCACAAGCTCTTATACCAATTTTTAGGAATAACATACTACAAGACAACTTAGAGGGGGGTGAATCAGTAATGATATAGATTATTAAACTTTAAACTTTATAAACCAAATCTGCAAATGCAAATGATAAAACAGTAAATGTGAACACCATAACACAATATTTGTTGTCAAGAAACCTTGTTAAAGGTAAAACCCTGGTGGGAATTAACACCCACAAATAATGTACTGAGAGTATAGTATCCCTGTTAAAATATCTAGCCATGTTAGGAGCTTGTTACAACATTACAATACATAGTCCCTGTTAGGAGACAAACCCTTTTAGGAGTCAAAAGAAATAGTAGGCTCGCTGCCAAGGCACACTACCCAAAGAAGGTTAAAGCCACCCTCAAGGATTGATAATTTGAATAAGTGTATAAATAAAATACACAATCCAATGAACTGTCTGATACCAATTGTCTTTTCTTGGTCAATTCCAATGAAGTATTCTTCTTATAAACTATGCTCTACATCTAGAAACCAAACAAGCCTCATAGCTTTCACTTCTTCTCAATCTCTGTCACATCTTTTCAAAATAAAATATCATTCATATATACCCTCTTACAATAATTCATTAGGTCGGCCAGTTAAGCTTTCCTAATACACAAATATTTAATTAGGTCATCCAATTAAGGCTTTCCAATATACAAATAATTATATAACCCCTTGCTAAGATACACATGGTACCTATAACAAGTAAACACCATTTACAATTCATCAATTATGTTCCCAGATCCGCAATCCATGCTCACAATTCATAATACATGCTACATGTCTGAAGTCGACCACCAATTAGGTCTTCTTCAGAATACACACCATGAATGACATCACCAGTAACCAAACAACAATCGAACTCAACCCATTACTCCAACATATGTTAGATGTCCACCGGTAAGCTCGCATCATCTAAAATATCTTTGCAAGAAAGATATACCCAAAACACAGAGACCTGCTTTGTCCATAATCACAGTTGCAGTCCAAAAACCAGTTTTCACCAAATCATCTATAACATCCACAGTCTGTAACATAAAGCCAAGTGACCTTAGGAATAAGTTCAACACACATCATTCTATATAAATCCAACTTTTATCATTATGAATCATCCATATAGTGTCTGTACACTTCTGTCAGTCAAGTAACTAGTCTATCCTCTCCACAGAAATATATGTTGACATCAGTGACAAAACATGAATATCAACAGCATGATCAGTAATCAAAACTGATATCATCCAATAGTGTGTTCATTCATCGACCCTTGATTATGGTGACCATAAAATTTTTTAGTTGTTCCCAACCTTCACCATGCAGACCAGGGCTTCTCGGAAAGAGCTTTGTTTCTAGTCAGGCGTCAATAGCCCCAACAAAGTTTTCCTCAAGTCCCAAATCTAACCTTTCTCTACTGCATGTCAGGCATCCATAGCCTCGATAGAGGTTTTTATAGTCACACTTGTCTATTTGGTTTTTTGGGCTGGAGCTAAGTAGGAGAATTCTTTTCTTTTGAACAATTTCTTATTTCCTAGCATGAGCCATATCAAGACCCTTGATCCGTGTAGTTCTATACTTAGGTTTATAATATCTTCTTTGATCAATCTGAGCAATGATTAGGCTGTTCTACTTGGATTTTATGATTGTAACTTCTTTTCAAGCCATTTTTCTTTTGTACTTGTTTCTCTCGTCTTTATTTATTCATCCTTTCCTCCTACTTCCACATTCACTAGACTTGGGTTCTGGGATTGCTTAGTACCTGAATCAACGTACTAATGTTAGTCCCAACTAAAAAATTCCCAAGAAACCAATTCTCTTGGGTTTCATTTCTTAGTTTTCTTTGTGATTAGGATGACCAAGCATAAAACATCTCTCTGATTGTCAATGGAAGATACCACCATTTTTTACTTTTGGAACGCTCTCTATGTTGTATGTTTCTTTGAATAATTTGACTAATAAATACCTCTGTTCCAATCTAAGGACCACTTGGAATGACTCCAAGACATGCTGACCAAAAGAAAAAGAAGCAACAAGCCCAAACAAAAGGATGGGAACAACCACAGATGGAAGAAACGAACTGACGACAGGAAAATGAAAGGAAGAAAGAAAAGAAAAATAAAAACAAAATGTTTGAAACTATGATACAAGGGATGAAGGGAAGTCCCACTTAGGATCCAAAATAGTGTTTGAGTAATTTCCCATTGATTGGAAATGGGTTCAACTCTCCGTCTAAGGTGTTGATCCTGAAAGGGCTTTCCCCCAAGATCTCTGATATCTGATAGGGGCATGTCCATAATTTTTTTAATTTGGTGTGGTGACCCAGCTTTTCTTTTTCCTGGTTCCACATGAGGATGAGGTCAGAGATCCTAAAAGATTTAATGGTGGCCCTCTTATTGAACCACTTCTTGATGATGGCCTAGTGCCTTGAAACATGCTCCAAGGCCAAAGTTCTTTTCTCCTCCAAATTAAGGAGGTTCATGAGTCGAACCTCCACTCGATCTTCCCCTCCAATGTACGGGTTCATGAATCTCAGGATTGGTATTTTTAAATTCATAGGGAAGACCAGTTGCAAGACATAGACCAATTGGTATGGGGATGTCCCCAAGGCATTCTTAATCCTCACTCGGTATGTCCACAAAGCGTATTTCAATTGTGTGTGCCAATCCTGGGGGGTTTCATCAAGGAGATGTTTAATCACTATCATCAGGTTCTTGTTGGTGGACTCCACTACGCACTTTTGGATAATAATTAGAAGATAATTTGAGGATTACCTAGTTTTCAAAGGCCCATTGCATGAGCAAGGTGGAGGAATTAGAGGGAGCATTGTCACATACCACATAGAATGGTATCCCAAACCTTGTTATGATGCGCTCCTCTAAGAACCTGGTTACCACTTTTGTAGTGCAATTCTTCAGTGCCTGAGCATCCATCCAATGCGTGTAGTAATCAGTAGCTGTTAGGATGAACTTATGCCCTACAGACAAAGGGGGTTAATCATTCCAATATAATCTAATCGCCACTAGGTGAATGTATATACCTCGTATATTGGTTGTAGGTTCTTCACCAAATTTCTCTCTCGAGTTGTGCTTATTTGGAAAGTGTGGCATGATCTTACGTGTTCACTAGTGTCTTTGAACAATGTTAGCCAAAAATACCCTACCCCTAAGGTTTGGTGATAAATTTCCTCATCTGACCCTTGTCATGTCCCGTATCTATCATGAATATCTTCTAGGACTTGTTTTTCTTTGAGCCTGTCTAGGAACCTCAGGTACAGGCCTTCATAATTGTGTTTATATAGTTGACCATTCTTCAACATGTAGGAGTTACTTTTGATTTTCAAATCCCTTCTCTTTGAGCTATTCATCCCTTCTGGGAAACAATTTTTTAGTAGGTAGTAGACTACATCCTAATACCATACATCAGTGATCACACCTTGATCGGTGTAAGTTTGGCATATTAGACCCTTTTCTACTTCAGAGATCAGCTTGGTTAGGCCTTGGCCTCTTACTAGTTTCATTGGTTGGATCTCTAGGTCAAAATCTTGCAGGATCACCATCTATTTTCCCCTTCACTCTCCTAGCTCGTTCTGCATCAACAAAGATTTCACGACCGCATCGAGGACTATCCCAAAGACTTTGCTCCTTAGGATGTAATGTCGTAATTTCTTTACCACTTTGACTAAAGAAAAATATTGTTTGTCTAGGTTGGGGTACCTGACTTCAACATTTTTAAGGGGAAAACTCATGAAGGCTATTGGTCTTTCATTCTCCCCATCTTTCTTCTGTGTGAGGATGCCTACGCAAGAATGTTTTAACGCAAAAGAGTATACTTTGAAGGGATAGTGTAATCCAAACTTACAAGAGTAGGGGTTGTAGCGATTGTGTTCTTTATCTCTTCAAATGCCTTTCTTACTATGGGAGTCCACTCAATCTTAGCATCCTTCTTCAGCATGTCATTAAGTGGCTTTACTATCTTGGAAAAACCGCTAATGAACTTCCTTGTGAAGTTAATCTTCCTAAAGAAAGATTTAACCTCTTTGTGACTGTGAGGTGGTGTCAGCTTGAGAATGGCTTGGAATCATTCAGGGTCAATTACTATCCTTTTTTCTTAGATTATGTGCTCTAGAAACTTACCTTCTGTGACCCCAAATATGTATTTCTTGGGATTAAGGGAAATCTCATACTTCCTGCATCTTCAAAGGACTCTTCTCAGATCGTTTATATGATCGGTTCACTATTTTGAAAAAATTGTCAGATCATCCATATAGATGATGATACATTTTCCAAATAGCCCCTTGAAATCACTATACATGGCTCTCTAGAAAGTTGCTCCGGCGTTGATTAAGGTGAAGGGCATCTATCGATAGGTAAATGTCCTCCATTTGGTGGTGAATGTCATCTTTAATCGGTCTTCCTCTTGTACCATTACTTGATTGTACCCTAAATAACCTTCCAGGAAGGACATCATTTGGGAATCATTCACTACTTTTAGTACCTCATCAAGAGAAGGGAGTGGGTAGTTATCTTTCTAGGAGGCTTTGTTAAGATTTTGGAAATCCACGCATAGTTTGATCTCGTCGGTCTTCTTCCTCACGGGTACCAAGTTTGATACCCACATGGAGTATCGAATCAGGAATATGATCCTTGCATCCAACAGCTTTTGAAATTCCTTTTATATCAGGGCATCCATAGTAGGGTTCACGGGACATTGACATTGCCCGAACAGTTTGGAATCTAGTTTCAGAGGGATATTGTGCACTATGACTGAGGTTTCATATGTTTTTCAGTTCTTCATAACTCCAAGCTATTACATCTTGATATTCTATAAGGAGTTGAACCATCTCCTCCTTCTCTTCTTTGGTACATACTTTCCCTATGTGGACCTCCCTCGCCTCATCTTTAGTGCCAAGGTTGTATGTCTCATACTCTTTACCATCGGGTGGTATGTCTGGACATCTTCTCATAGCAATCCCATCACTGTCAAAGATTATTTCTAGTTCCACCATTCCTTTTGGTACAGAATTGGTCCTCAGGTTTATGGTTCCTTGATTGTCAGAGTCCTCCAGGCTAACTTCTTCTTCTTCCTCTTCCTTCCCTTTGTCTATGATCTGCTTTTTGAACACACCTTCTCACATGATGAACTCAAAGATGTGTTGGTTATGTTGAAAGACTTGGAAATTGGTGATGTTATCTTGGATGGTTGGGTCTACAATGAGTTAAACTAAGAAATTATTTAGTTTAGATTTCTCCATTGGGTGTAATGAAATGGCTGATACAGCTAGAGCATCAGCAACAACATTCTTCCTTCGTGGGATGGATTTGATATTGAATGCTTTGAAGTCATTGATCAAGTCTCGTGCCCTATTTTAGTAGGTTGAGAGCATATTATCATTACAAGAATATTGACTACTGATTTGTTTGACATTCAATAGAAAGTCTCCTTCTACCATCAAGGCTTTTATTCCCTTCTCATGGGCTAGGAGGAGTCCACAAATCAATGCTTTGTATTTTGCAACATTGTTAGTGCATAGAAATTGTAACCTATAAGAAGCATAGAAAGACTTACCTCTTGGATTTATTAGTTTGATCCCCACACCTACTCCTTGTTTACACTTAGAGTCATTGAAGTTTAACTTCCATATTTGGTGTTGTTTTTCAGGGTTTGATTTTGTTGGGACATTCCTTCAGAAACCCGTTGTCTTGAGCTCTTGCTTCTTTCCCCCATCACTATTCAAGGAAGTTAACTCTTCTTTCTTTACCCCCTGGATATTTTTGAGGTTTGGGAATTCAGTGCTTTCACCATATTTATCTTTCTGTATCTCTCTATAGGGTGGACATGTTCCACCATCTGAAATGCTTCAGTCACTGAATATGTCCAAGGTAGGGTTTTCGTTATCCAATTTGGACCCACTACCTTGACTTTGGGTCAAAATATCTAGACTAATGGGGGAATCTTCCTTTGACATGGTGTCACCTTCATTTTTTACCTCAAGGCTTTCCCTTTCTATCTCAGACCCTTCTAGGATTTCGATTGGTAGGGATATTTTAGTTAACACTCATGACAGTGCATCTTGGAAACTGGGGCATGTGAATTCTGAATGAATCACTTGGTGCAACCGGAAATACCCTGGTAACAGGAGGATGTTAGGGTCTGGCTCTCTCCCTAGGTGTTGTAGGCTCATCATCATGTTTTTGATACATTTTTGAAAGACATCATCATGGATGTTTAACTCTAGTAGGCCTTACACAAGAATATGGTCTTGTTCTTCAACTTCTCTGAGTTGGAACATGAGAATGTCATCCATCTGATAGGTGCCCAGTTCAGTCTGTGTAAACATAACTTCATTTGGAGAATTATAATCTATGATCATCCTCTTTAACTTGGGCTCATCATCAATATTGATCTGGTTATTGAGTCCCTTCCATGGTAGCCATAGTTGGGTGAAATCAGTGGACAACCATCCTCTCAAGCATTTGGTCCATTCTTGACTCAGTAGCATTCCATAAGTCTTAGGGATATCCACTATGTACACATCAATGTATTCTTGTATCCTTGGTTAGCAACCAGTTGGATGTGCACATCCTTAAGTACACCAATTACCTTGACTTGTGTTTTTTCAAGCTGGATCACTACTATGTTTGTTGTTTGCAAAACCATCCCTGGTTTTTGACAAATGGATAAAGGCATGACGTTATATGAAGCCCCAAAATCAATTAGGCAATTTTTCAAGTTTTTCCCAAATATCCCCAAACTAAGTAGGAATGGTGGTACTTCTATCTTGTCTTTAAACATTGCTAGAAAAGCTTCAGAAGTGTTGAGGTTGGAGGTGGTACTCGCACTGCTATCCGTTGTACCTTTCTTTGAATGGTCTAGGGATTTTAGGAGTGCTTCTCTCTGAGAAAGATGGCCTTCAATCATTTCGAACATAGATATGTTCATCTTAGTTTTCTTTAATTCTTTGACTGCACTATATTGGTCATTTAACCAAGACAAACTTTTGTAACTAGCAAACATGTTTTGTAGAGATGATGTAGGAGAATTCAGACCTCTAGGTGGCGCGGGATTATTGCTTTCCCAAGGATCTGGTGGAGTTGGTTGTTTTCCCAGAGGTATACCATCGATCATAGGTTCCTTTCAGCTCCATAAATTGTATGAGTTTCGATGATCATTTTGGAAGGCATGAACTTCAGAGTATTCAAGCTCATTCTCTTTCTGGAATGATAACACGAACTCTTCTTCTCTCATATAAGTGTCTGAACTTTCCCCATTTTTAGACTCGTAGGAGTTAAACATCATGGTGTTGAACTGGATGGATGGCTCCACCGGATTTTGAGGATGCTAGTTATAGGATTTGCTTCCATATTCGTCATTGCCTTGGCACAAATTTAGAGCCCTGACAAAATTGGCTTTCACACCCTCATAGGTATTAGCATTATCCATCGATATGCTACCATTGTTGAGTCAGGTGTTCCATGGTCTATTGGGTCTTTTCTACCCAAATGGCTTATCCTATGAATTGTTGTTATTGTTGTAGGTGTTAAATTATGATTCTAATTCTGGGGGTAAGAATTTGGACCAACGGGTGCTCATTGGTAGCGACTTTGGTTTTGGGAAGGATTCAACTTCATCCTAGTGAGCTCACTTATGAGCTTGGATAAGGTATGCTTCATAGTATCCAACTTAGAGGCCAGGTGAGTATCAGGTTCTGTTTGGGGCACAACCCTTTGCTCCACAAATGTCATTTTATGGGCCTCATAACCAGGATAAGTGGGGGACAGTGGTAGGGTTGTGAATGGTTGTGCCTGAATTGGTTTTAACGAAGGCATGTGGGTAGCCAAAGCTTGACTCCTTGTTGAAAATGGATGCAGGGAATAATTTTCTCTAATGGTAGATATGGCCACAAAGTTCCCCTCTTGCAGGTCTTCTTTTTGTGTTAACATGATGGCCTCATTGTACACCTTTTCCATTATGTCTCTATCCATGGGGAAAGTCTTCTTAGAAAGATTGAAGTGAAGGGGTCCAAGGATTTAAGGTAAAATTGTATGGTGGATGCCTCTAGGATAGTGTAAGGATCTTCCAAATTTTGATGCATCTTGTGGAAATGATGATTGAACATGGCGATGGGATCTTTAGTATCTTTTCTTATTGTTATGAATTGGTGATGTGTTTTAGAAAGGTCCACATACAACTTAAACTGATTAAGAAATTTGGTTTCAAATTTGAGCCATGCAAATATAGATCCCCGTGGTCAGTTCAGGTACCAATTATATGCAAATTCCCCCAAAGTGTATGGGAATAGATGGTAGAGAACATCTTGGTAGGCAATCTCATTACGGTTACAAATTTCTTTGAAGCCACAGATGTTCTCTTCTGCTATCCTCGATTCTCTATAGATAAAAGACATGCAAAAATTCTCTGGGTTTTTGGGCAATTCATAGAGCAACCCAACAAAGTTTAGTGGTGAGCTTTGTGTGTTATCAAATAAAGCCATTGGATGAGGTTGTTGCAAATTTTGATTTTGTAAGTTCTGATTTTGGTTTATAGCTGCGAGGACAGTCGAGACAGTGAGGTGTGATTGTTGTCCAAGCGGATTCTAGGACTCGGTAGGATGGTGAGAGGACTTCTCTCTTGTCTTCCCTTTGTTGCTGCGACCTCTATGGTGGTGAGTGAGTTCAAGGAACTCACCTCTTTTTTAAGATGATCTCAGCACTCGCTCAAACCGTTCTAGAGAGAAAGATCCAATGTTATCCAGCTTTTCAGTCTTCAGGCACTCCTTCTAGCGCCACTTCTGGCGAGCATTGTTTTTACACAAGTCAATAGCTAGGATCTAGAGATTCAATTTCCTCTCTTGAAAGAATAACAAATTTATTCCCAAGGTTCTTCAGGGTCGTGATACAACTTGCTTTGTAACTCAGTTGAATTTAAATGTGAATGTTCACAAGGAGGCCTTTGCTGGTACTTTCAAGACGTCAAACTACAAAACAACTTTAGTAATTTTTTTGTAATTTTTTTATTTATCAAAGATTGTATTTTTACTAACGATACAAATTTGTGTTTAAACTAAAGAAAATTCCAATTGCTTTCAGATTTATAACAGAAATTTAAAGGAGCAGGGTAACAAGAACGAAGTAAATTTTTGAAAATGAAATCCTAATGAACTTAAACCATTGTTGATCCTTCCTTGCAAATAGAATGACAGAGAGATTTGGAACAAACCCACTGGATATAAATTAGACCACGTCACAATTATATACTTGACGAATGCATCATTTGGAGATAAAACATATTTACTCATGTAAGATTTTCAAAACCTATCAAATCGTCAATCCACCAAGATATGCGCACACACGAGATAGATTTATCATTGAGCCCAAAATATGATTTTTCCTATATATTTGTCACAAAAAGGTAGATGAACAACATCAAACTCCAATTTAAAGAATCGCAAATTCAAGAAACAATAAACATAGTTGGCTCTTTGAAAAGAATGAATAAGAAAACACACATTCATTAATTTCACATAGATAGAAAAAAATATCACACCATGAATGAAGCACCAATTTTAGCTCTTTATTACATCAATAATTTGACCATAATACATTGTTTTGGTTACAATATATAGAGTTCTTATCTACAAACTCTGAGCCCCGAAACTAAGGCATCACAGGCTCTAAAAACAATGAAAAAAAACTAAAACTAAAGCTTGTTGAATGAAACTATTGCTAAAATGACACTAAACTACTTGCATGGATCCTTGATCCTGTTACAATCAATTTTCCCATGAAAACAAGGTCAAACTCGTTAAGAAAGAACAAAGAGAGGAGCTGGAGTTCCCTTGTGTGTAACTGGAGTCTTCTTCTTGATCTCTGATTTCTCCCTTGGAATCTTCATATGGGGTTATCTTTGAGGTGGGAACTGATAGAAGACCCTTAATCATTGCAAAACAAACTCCAGTTATATATCCATCTGATCTGAAGCTCTATTTTCATGCAAAAAAGTGAACATGTTGGAATGGCCCAGAATTCGGACCCTGAGCTCTGCACCAAAATTTGCTAAGTCAAAATTTGACTAAATGTTGAACCAAAACTTGGGACCCCTGACCTCTGACTTTTGGATGTTGAAAGGATGAAAGGCCAAAAAGTTGAAACATCGAAAGGCTAAAAAACTAGCCTTGTAAAAAATGGCTAAGCATGGAAAAATCACCTCCCAAAAATGGCAAAGTCTAGGTTTGAGCAATAATTTTGGGAACACTTCTGGATGGGCAACTTGTAACCTCTATACTATTTCCTTCACTTCTTCATAATTCTCTTCTTTCCTTTTCACTTTGACAATCCATTGTTCTTACTTCTCTCTGAAAATGGTCAATTCAAAAGTGAAGAACTTGATCTCTTCTTCGTGCTCAGACATCCTTCGCATATCTTCCTTTGAATAGAAAAGTTGGTATAAACCTTCTTTGGTTCTAATTCATGCTAGAACATCTTTGAATTGTTATATCACCTCTTTGGCTGGGTGTAGAATTCGCTTATCTTGATCTCGGTATAGCTCTAAATACATACCTATGAAGAAGTTCTCTATTTCTTCTATCCATTCCATAATTTCCTTATGCTTTTGTTTTATGCTGTCCAGGAACTTTTGGAAAACCTTAATTGTTTTGGCTATGCTCTTAATCCAGGTGCCAAAGTTGTCTAGCTCTGCACCTTCATATATCTTGACCATAATTTGGAAGCATTGTTTCTTGATTGTCTTGAGGTCCTAGAGGGAGGTTTTCCATTTTTTCAATCTTGAATCTAACCCTGCATCACCCTCCATCATGTCTATAATTTTAGTGGTTTCCACTAGGATAACTCTAAAAGGCCTAAAAATTATCTTGATAACCCCTTCTCCAAACTGTTCAAAATCTTCTTCCAAATAGCACTTTCCTGAATGAAAGAGGGGGTCATACCTGCCGAAAAGTTTGGAGTAGCTATCTTCTCTAGTGTGGCTTGTAATGAGGCTTTTTGGTAACTTGGGGCAATGGGCCCCACCATCTTATGAATGATATTCTTTAGAGCCTCATTCTTCTTTGTCAGGGACTTGATGGTTTCCTCATCTTTGCTCATGAAACCCAGAGCATGTTTGCAGCCTAAAGCTACGAGGATCTTACTTCCCTCTTTGGTTGGTTCTCCCAGATCCACCTCTTCAAATGTATAATCCTCTTGGGTGATTTGTGCTTGGGAGGTACTAGTAGAAGGAAATTCCACCTATGCCTTCCAGCGACCCTTGGTGTCTTTAGTTACGTTGGATATGGTTCTCGCTAATATATTTGCCACTGTTTGATGGAAGGCCTACCCTAAGAATGACATATATTTTTCTTATCCATCCTCTTCACCTATTTAAGGTCTCTTTCATGGTTGAATCTCTTTAGTGAACCAAGTAGGTTTACTAAAGGCGATAACTAGCTCATATGGGGTGATGTGGAGGACTGAAGACAAACTTTGTGATCCAGGGGTCACCCACTCCTCTTTATCTGACTCTCCCCCATGTTCACCTTCTTCTCTAATTTCTTTGTCATGCCTTTCCCCTTCATGTATTTCTTCCTCTCCCTTCTCTTCTTCCCTTATAGCCTCTTTTTCACCTTTATCTTTTCCTTCATCCCTGGAGGAATTGATTGATATTTCTGCATTAAGACCCATTAAGGCTTCCAATGTGGTTTTGAGGGGAGGTGTAGCTTCTATGTTTACCAACACTTAGGGGTCAGGATAGAGGAAGGCAAAGGAATAGATGGTGGTAGAGTTGGATTCTTCATTGTAGGGGATGGAGTAGAAATATAAGGAGGTGGAGTTGGTGTGGGAGTTGGGAGAGAAGGTGGTGGATTCAAAATAAGAGTTGGGATAGAGGTTGGTGGATTTGGAATGTACAGTAGTGAATTTGGTGTCAAAATTTCTCCTGCAGTCTTATACCCTTGTATGCTCTGGTCAGCGCTAGCATCTTGGGCTTCCTCCCTTTGGTTGGTGCTAGGATTCATCCCAGTGAGAGGAACATTTAGTGTCAGGTTTGTGAATTGGAATGGAGGTGGAGTAAGGATCACCTGAGGATGTATGGGGGTTTGTGCTCCTATTTCAATTCATACCGTGGAGTCAAGTGTATCTTGTCCTTGGTTTTTAAAAGCCTCTAGGCCTTCAAAACCAAACGTGAGGAACTCATCTGAGCCTAGGGTATCCAAAGGATTTTCATGCTCCTTTGGAGCCTCTGTCTACTTCTATGTCACCTCCTTTTTCCTTAGAGAGGCTACCCAAGATCTTTTCCTTTTTACTAGGGGCTCATCCTCCTATTCTAGTTCTTCTTATAAATTTTCCAATTGAGGAGAGGCAGAAGCTCTCTTTCTTTTGTAGGTCTTCTTCTCTTCTCAAGTGGTAGGAGGAAATAGGTTATATGTGGAAGGGCCTTTATCTTGGGTGGCCTATGATGATCCAACATGAGGATCTATCTAACCTATCATCCTAGTCTTTGAGGCCTTGTGCCTAGGTTTGGAACCATATTCCATTGTACATTCTTGCCCATATACTATTCTCGGCTTTTGAGGCGGGGCCTTCTTTAATTGGGGCACTATGAGCCTATCTCCACATTTTTTATATAGCTTCTTGGGTGGATCCATTAGTGCCTTGATGGGAATAGGATCCATTTCATAAGGCATGTTGATCCATGCCTTATTTGTTCTAACCACATGCCTTGCTCTAAATTTGATGTTGTCATTTTCCTCCTTATCTACCTCTGCATTCAAGATAGGCCTATTTTATATCTTATCAATATTATAGTTCAACTCCAGCACATTATATGAATCTTTGTCCCAAATTTTTAGGGGAATATTGACCTCTAAGTCCACTTGTGCTAATGTGAGGGACATCCTGAAATAATCCATGATCCTTACCTCAAGGTCGTCCACACAATTCATCCACTAATCTTCAATATGTGGCTCATGGATGTAGAACTTTCCAATGATATGGTTGTATGTGCTTATGGGGTCAAATTGGTCCCAAATGTTTTTATATAGCTGGAGAGGGCACTCGTCCAACTCAAACAACAATGACTTACAGATCTTCATGTCTTGGAGAGTGTATGGGCCTAGGGAAATGGGGAAGTCCAAGCAATGCTTCTTCTTATGCTTGTTATGTCTGTATGCATCTGCAAGTTGCCTAGCCATTTCTCATATGATTACCCAATCATATGGGTGCCTAGGTAGTTTCTTGGGGTGCGGGGTAGATCCTACCACTCTAAAGTATGTGAAGGTTCTAAACTGTATGTAGTATGCCCCTATGGCCCTTATTTTGGCAGCAACCTCTTTTGATAGTCTCTTCACATAGTCACCCTCTATGAATCTAATAACTAAGAAGATGAAGGCATCACTCACCATTCTGTAATCTAGAATATTTTCAAGAATATTTATCCTTCTTACCAGTTTCAAATAAAAAATGAAAGGCCATGCATTCGGTTCACCAAATTTTTCCCATTTTATGAGCCCTGGATATTCTGCTCATGCAACCAACATGTACACTATATATGAAGACATATAGAACTTGGGGTTGTGATTTACTATAGTCAATTTCTCATCCAATTAATCACTTAGGATGGTGGTCCAATCAAATCTAGCCTTGTGGTTCCTTATCTTCTCTATCAACAAGATCATCCAGTTCTCAATTTGGATGGACTGAGGTAGTCAATACACTCAGCTTATCAATGTGACTATCACCTGGATGTCGTCTGTCAAGTATCCCCTTCTGAGATCTATTTTGTCTAGTTTCTTCTCTGGGAGAGGCTGCTGGAGGTATTCCCAATTTGCAATCTCATAGGCATCCTAAGTTTTTTTCCTGAACCATCACAACCCCTTTTCTATAAAGAATTCATAGAATTACTCCACGCCCTTCTGAAGATGGAAGACAGCTTCAATTTTTTATAGCCTTAGGTCAAGGACTATCTTTCCTTCTATATTATTGACCATCCTTTCATTTGGTGTGTAGTGGTAGGCCAATGTCATGATAAGCTCAAAGGACATGACCGCTACTAGGTGTGTTACTGCATTGACTAGGCCTGATAAAACTAGGGAGGTGCAATCTTTAGTCCATCCCATTGGTTGGGAAAACCTTACCAAGAATTGATCCCAGTCCACATTTCTGATGTTTGTATCGGTGATCTCTAGGTGCTTATCTCAATCTTTGATGGTGGGTGATATCCCTTAAACAAGTACTTCATTGGGGATGGTGTCTGCTTCTCGGGCATTCCTGCAAGAAAAAATGCAAATATCAGTATCTTTATTAAAAAAATAGTAAACTAGGAAATAAACAAAACTCTAACTAGGAAAAATAGAAGCGGGTGGCTCTTAAGTTGCCAGGAATTAGATTTTAGCTCTTTCAGACTTTTAGAATTTCAGACTCCGAAGACAAGGTCAAGGTGCGAAAGGCTAAAATTTGAAGGATGGGGTAATAGAGAAGTAATTTTTTTAGACTTATGGAGAGAGAAAACTATGCAAAAATATCTGGGTGCAAAATCTCAAAATCTTAAAGAGGCTTAAGGGGCTGATGAAATCCTTTCAGCCTTTCAGTGTGTGAAAGCTCGAAGAAGGTTTCGGTGTCTAAAAGGCCAAAACCTCCAGGAGGGGTGACCTTATCTTCGAATGTTTCAGTGTTTCGGTGTTTTTGGAGGTTTGAAACATCGAAAAGGCCAAAAGTGCAAAACTACACTTGGTAAAAACCAGCTTTAAGGGGGTTTTGTTTTTCCTTTCAGAGGCTAAAAACCTATGAATAGGTCACGACGCAAAAAGCCTAACCTAAAAAATGCAAAGAAGAAAAAGAATAATCGATGGAGAGTGACCTGACCAGAGGTCCAAGGGTGCAAACCCTAGGGACCTAGGAGGGAGCACGATCTGACTAGGCCGAAGACAAAACCTAAACTGACCTAAAACAAAAACACAAACTCAAAAAGAAGAGAAGGTGACAAGGCCCTACCTATAAAAGTGCAAGGAGAGGGGATAAACAAAATCTGCTAAGTAAATGGAGAGTTGACACAGTGACAACTGGTGAGGAGGCAAGAAAAAATGATGAGCGCACAAGGAGGCAAGAAGACACAAATGAGATAAAAAAAAAAGGCAAGTAAGAACAAAAGTGACTCGGGACACTTATATATCCTGCGGAGTGAGGTCACCCAACTTTGGGGTTTTGGAGGCCGAAACACCAAATTTGGATAGCCTCCTCCCTTTTCGGTGTTTCAGAGACTGAAACACTGAAAGATGTGGTCTTGACCCTTCGACCTTTTTTATGTTTCAGAGGCTGAAACACTGAAAGGTGTGGGCTTGACCCTTTGGCCTTTTTTGTGTTTCAGAGGACCTGAGGTCCTTTGAAATGCCAAAAGTGCGAAAGGGCCAAAAAGCACATTTTCTATCTCAACAAGCCCCTCCAAAAGATTCAGTTCAAGGAAAAAGGGGAGGGGTAGACCAAAAAGAAAAAAATAATGGGGACTCCATGGTCAGAGGAAAAAAAAAAATGGGGTGTGTTTTGTGGACCCACAACAAGTGGGAGCATGGAATGACAGAAGAAACGGACTCCTTGTTGGAAAATCAAACTTAGGAATTATGAAAGTTTCCTGCAAGTAAAAAGGCTTTACAAAATAAGTGGGTTATAGGTTGAAAGAGGATGATGGAGGTAAGAAAATATTTAAATCCATGTTAGTTGTAAAGGGATTTGCGCAGAAAAAGGGCATTGATTTTTTGAATTTTTTTTGTGGTTGTTAAGATGACTTATATTAGTACTATTTTAAGTATTGTAGTTGCTAAAGATTTGCATTTGGAAAAGCTAGATTTGAAAACTGCCTTTCTCCATGGTGATTTGGAGGAGGACATATATATGGAACACCCCTAAGGATTTGAGGTCAAAGGCAAGGAGAAATTAGTGTACAAATTAAAGAAGAGTTTATATGGCTTGAAATAAGAACCTCATAAATGGTACTTAAAATGTGATAGTTTTATGGTTGAGCATGGCTTCAGCAGTTTTAATTCTGACCAATATATTTATTTTAAGAGGTTGGATAATGACATATACATTATTTTATGTTTATATGTTGATGGCATGCTTGTAGCTAGGTCTAACATGGATCACATAAGAGAGTTAAAACAACAGTTAGCAAAATCATTTTCTATGAAGGATTTGGGGGTAGAAAAACAAATCCTTGGTATCCAAATTTGTAGGGATGGGCATAACAAAAAATTTATTTTATCTCAGTTGATTATGTTGAAAAGGTGTTGTAGAGACTCTCCATGGAGAATGAAAAATTTGTCAACACACATTTGCCTAGTCTTTTAAAAATGATTAAGGAGATGTGTCCAAAGACACAAGAGGGGGAGGAAAAAATGGCTCTTTAGTTGTAGGCAATTTAATGTATGTCATGGTATGCACTAGACTAGATATTGCACATGCAGTAGGATTTGTTAGTAGGTATATGAGTCATCTTGGTGTTAAGTATTGGAATGTGGTAAAAAGGATTCTCAGATACTTGAGAGGTACATCCAATAAATGTTTATGTTTTGGGGGATCTAGTACTGATTTACAAGGCTATGTTGACTTAGATTTGGTAGGAGACATTAATACTAGGAGGATTACAATAGGATATGTTTTTACTATTTGTGGGACAATGGTGAGTTGGATATCCAAGTTGCAAAAGGTGGTTGTGTTATCCACCACATAGGCAGAGTATGTAGCTACAACAGAGGAAAGAAAGGAGATGATATGGTTGCAATCTTTCATGGAAGGATAGGGAAAATTATAGGTTAACAATTATTTTTTTATGAATAGCCAGAGTGTCATTCATCTTGAAATGAATATTTCCTTGCATTCAAAGACAAAACACATACAGTTGAGGTATCACTTCATTTCATCAAAATTGGATGATGGACGGTTAAGGCTAGAAAAGATACATATAGATGAAAATCTAGAGAGGGAGAAGCTAAGCTCCTCTCCAGCTTTGGTTGGTCTTCATGACTAAAAAAAAATATAACAACAAAGTCCAAGGTGTTTCTTTCTAGTGGGAGCTACAGAGGTGGCGATATTTCTACAGGATCAATCTCCAAGTGGGAGATTGTTTAGTGTAGAGCCTGGTCAGTCTCCAAGTGGGAGATATTTTGAATCTAATAGTTACATGCATATATAACCATTAATGAAAAGTAATAAGGCGGATAGAAGTAGAACAAGAAGGCACAGATTTAACATGGTTGACCCAATCTTGGGCTACATCCACCAAATAGAGAGTCCAATATTATTATCCAGTAATTTCAACCAATTACAACTAGTGATCCCTTGCAACTCAATACCACTACAAATGCTATAATACTTTTCACTCTAACAATCCATAACCTAACACTATTTTTCTTATATAAAAACCCTAACCCTAAAACTTGCTTGATGAGTCAACCTAAAAAATGTTTGATGAGTTAACCAAAAAAAAATTCCCCATGAGTTCCAGAAAAGTGTACAGTACTTTTGTGGTCAGTCACCACAAACCAATATGAGAGAGGTGGGAGACATGCAGATAAGGGGATAGGGGAGAGATTTGAGGAATAGGGGGACAAGAGAAAGGACAGAGTAGGAGAGGGGGAAAGAGAGAGGGAACGGAGATAGAATTTAGGGTTTATTTTTTAGGGCAGAGAGAGAGAGAGAGAGAGAACTCATCCATATTTTTAGTTCTTCTTTCCATATTTCCAACAATCTCCCCCTTTGGCATTGATGGAAACACTCAGTGAAAAATGACTAAGTTTTAGAAACTGCACTACATCAAAAAAATTCTAGAATAGCTCCCCCCAAGTTGTTATCTCATCATCATCTTGTGCACATATTCTTGATCTATTATCTCATCATCATCTTGTACATATTTTTTACTAACTTTCACTCCACCTTTGACATCAATGGAAAAGGGTGTCAAAATTGTCCTAAATACTACCTTATACTCCCTCTTAGACTAGGCACACCAAAACTTATATACATACAAAAATAGTCCAACTTATATCAGATTGAATATATCTGCACATATTGTCTTTAGGAGTTGTAGATCCTTGTCCCAACCATTCTTAAGACTACTCAATACTGATATGTGGTCTTTGAATAAATATGCCTTTTCTTCCGCCAATGATAAGTTGATTGGGGATGAACAGACTATGGCTTCTTGTGCCTCTTTGACTGCACTAAACAAGGTTTGAATTTTAGGAGAAATAAGACTCCTAAGTTCACCAACTCTATCAATTACTCTTTCTTATTCCTTCTCCAATCCTTTAATCTTATCAAGCAATGAAAGTTCTTATCTTTCCAAGTCTGATGTGGAATCACTTAAGGGATCAAATGTTTGAGAAATTTGCTCCAATTTTTTCTGACACTCCTTTATTTGCTTCATTGTGCCTTCAATAAACTTAGAATTTGATATACATGACTTATATATGTTTCATCCTTCAGTCAAAGCATCCTAAATTCTCTTGATGTGAGTATCAAGCACTACCTTATCATATGATATCCTTCCCTTTAATTCATTAAATATTTTGTCATCAAACTCATTTATTACCTTTTCCTCAGTAGACCTTTCAAGTGACTCAAATTGAGTACCTATCATAGCCATTAATCTCTTGAGATTGTCAGAAGGGTTATCACCTTCATCCTTCACATAATATGGTATCATCTTCTCAAGAATTCTTGATTTCTTCTCTAACAAAGTATTATCTTCTATGTGTGTCTTGAGAATTTCCTCTCTAGCTTGTGCTTCTGCATATTGTGCAACTTTTAGCTTTTGTAAGTGTGAGAGGATGGTAAAATAAACTAGCCCTTATGATAAATGGGGAACATACTCCAAATATCCTTTTCCAAAAAAATATTTCTCTTATGTGGTAGTGACTCTTGCCTTTCCTTTATCTCTTAATACCTTGTCTACTGCATATATTTGTTGTCTTCTGCTTTCTTGGGCTCTTCTTTAGTAATTTGTGCCAACTGATCTAGATGTTGATAATCCTTTATATGTTCTAAACTTTTTGCCTCTATATCCTTCTTAGTCTCATCTCCTTTCTTTTCCAAATTTCCTTTATCTTCCTCTTTCTCTTCAATGACTTGTTCCTTCTCTATCACTGGAACTTGTTATTCAACTTGTTCTATCCTTGCGTCAAGTATTTCCATAGTCATTACAATAATTGGTTCTACTTCTAGAACACTAGCCACATTAATTATATCATTAACATTAGATAAACCAAGTGGGGTCTGAGATGTACTTACACCTTGTTTGATGAGCATAACATCATATTTTTTCTTCACAAGATAATCTTGCATTATCCTCTCTATCTCATTATACATATCCTTTTACTTTCCCATCATAAATTTGTTTGTCCTTTCTTTTCTTCTGAACTCATTCTCTGTAACATTGATTTTGATGAAATTTTCCTTCAAATCTCTCCTTCACTTGTTCTCTTAATAACAATGTGACAAATGACACAAATAGACTTTTGTATGTGATTTACTTAATTCCTAGGTGTAATAAATGCTTTGTTCCCTAATGTCTTTAAAACACTTTCTTCATTATCTGTGTTCATAGAGATTTTTCCTGCACCTTCCAATCTTGTCATAAACATTAGATGATGACTCCAAAACCTCTTTTCTAATCTACTACAGCTTCTCCATGCCTAGAAAGTGTAGGCATCAACACATTCAAGGGGTTCATTGAATTTATCTTATAATCTCCCCCTAGACCAAAGGCCTATATTCAATTCCCTGAGGAATTTCTATCACCAGATCCAGATGTGGACCCTTCTGTTGTGTTCTCAACATTCTTCTTAACCCATTTTTCTTCATTTTCTTCCTAATCTCTTCAACAATCACCATTACCTTCCCTTTATCCTTTGTTGGCTTATTCCTACTTTTTTCAACCATACCTCTATTGTTTACATTGTTTCTTCTGCAGTTCCTTGCTATGTGTCCAGATATATTGCATTTGTAACAAACAACATTTCTTTGTTCATTTATGTTACATTCATCTAGCTTCTCTTGCTTGTGCATTTTTTGGAAATGTGTCCAAATCTATTGCATGCATAATATTTTATGTTACCTTTTTTGGAATAATTTTTCTTCACAATACTTATGCACTGACTTGTTTTATGACCATGTTTATTACACTTAAAGCATTGACAAGAAAAAGATGCATTAACCTTATTCATCATATTCCTTCAATGCATGGCTATATAACCAAATTCATGACAAATAAACCACTTACCATCAATCCTTTGAGAATTGGGTCATCTTATTGATGGTTTTTTGTTCATCCTCTTCTTAGATCTAAATGTTGGCTTGTCAGATCTAGGTATATTTTTAGTAGATTTAGGCATTTCACCTTCCTCATATCCAAGACCTCTCTTGTCATTTGGGCTCCTTTGGCTTTCAATAAATGAATCAAGCTCAGTTGAGATAACCATAAACTTATCTTTGTAATTGTGTATATAAAATTCATACCTTCATGAAATTAGTATTGTATCAATCAATCAATCAAAAATTTAACACGATTAGCTAAATTGAATGAAAATAAACAATTGAGCATCTCATGGATCTCTAATTAGGAAAGAAAACAACATGCTCTCAGCTTAATCATCCATAATGATATTCCTAAAAGGATATTTGATAAAGATCTATGCTTATTTAACCCCAATTGCTCACTAAAATGCAAATCCTAAAGATGTAATTGCTATGAATTCAAAAGATATTTTCCTATAGTGATGATGCTTTGCTTCATGAATTTGTTATTGATTAATGCATCAAAAATGGCTTCTATTTAAATTATTTTCCAAGGGTAGGGGGTAGAGTTGATTAAACCATGATTAGGACCTTAGGTTAAGTCAATTGTCTCAAAGGTTAAGACAATTTAAATGCTAGTTTCAAATAAGGGGACAATATAAGTGGTCAAGATGCAACTCCAAGATGTTTGATGGAGAATTGATTTGGATTGATCCATGTGAGCTCCCATTCTCAATCCTCATTGGTTGATCAATTGTATCCCATCTGATGGATGAGGAAATTAAGGGATTTAATTAAATGATTCAATTGATTTTCTTAGCCATGTGCACCCTTGAAAGGGTTGAATTTAAATTGATTTTAACTATGCAATTAAATAATTAATTTCAATTGCACAATTTATTTTATTTATTTGATTTAATTAATCCAAGACTTTTTAATAATTCAATTATTTCATGATTTGAATTTATTTAAATTGGTTTTCCTCACTTTATGCCTGATTGATTTACCTTGACCAAAATTAGGTGTCTACAAAACCCCCTCTTTGAACTGATGTGTGAAGCGCATTAGTTCAAAGAAATGTCTAATGATTAGATTGATGCTAGATGAAAACCCTGATGTGAACCATGGCTTTGAAAAAAATGGCCCACTGATAACGATTGCAAATTTTAATGCCCCAGATGCAGTTTGATCGATGTAGATTTAATTGGTTGGATGTTGCCCCTGATGATGAGAAAAAATGTTATGATATGAATCATGATTTCAATCCTTGATACAAATATGATGTCCCCTCGGTAAACAAATCAAAATGATGTTGGAAAATACTGACTGAGATCAAGAGAGTTTTGATGAGGTTCCCAATAAAATCAATTTGAAAAAGATATATGCCCTGATGAAGAAATCAACTCAAAAAGGTCAAAGGGATAAAAAATACCCTTTTAAAATGACAAAAGGTGTAAATTGGGGTGAAAAGGGTCATTTTCACATTTCCTTTTCACTTTTTACCTCCATTTTTCTCTGAGTGAAAACTGAGTTGACAGTGATGGTTATCCCGATTCAGAAGCACAGATTCGAGCACGGGCGTTGATTTCACCAACCAGCTGAGTATGGACCTTCGGTGAGTGCTATTAACCTCTTTTATTTGATCAATTTTGAAATTTATTGCTACAAATTTAATTTTCACACATTATTAGGGTAGAAATTAAATTTCTTGCAAAGTAACATGTAGGTTAGGTTAAACTAGCATGTACACTAGGAAGTAGTGCATCCACGAGTTAAAATAGCATGTAGGGTTATGTGATGTAGCACATAGGAATGCTAAGTTTTTACTCTTTTGAAAGTTTCAACAACACGTAGGAAACCCTAGCTCCAAAAAATAAATGATGTAGTGCGTAGGATAAATGAAGTATCACTTAGTTAGCAAACTGATGCACACTCAGCAAAGTGCCACTTTTAAATTATTAATTAACACGCAACAAGACTTAACTAGCACGTAAGAAATTTAATGCGTACCACATGATAAAATGACATATACACTCAAATAAAATGATGCTTAGCTTGATGTGAAAACTAAATCCAAATTTTGAGTCATCTTCGATGTGAAAAAGATAACTGATTGATTGCGTGATTGCTTAGGCCTAAGGTTGTGATGAAAAAAATGTGTTTGATGTTAGTATAACCATTTTACATGTATGTTTGATAGTGTCAATCTGGATAGGTATGATACATTGATGTTTTCTCCATCCTCACAATATAGAGTCAGGTAGAAAATAGATGTGCTTAAAAAGAGTGATAGATTGATAGAAATTTGATTAAATTAGGATGATCCAAATAAAATGATGGTACTAATATAATTCCATTTGATTTGAAATACAAGTGTGATTCCAAAATTTGTGTATCTAGGGATTACCACCTTGGCCATTAGACATGGTCAATCAGTTGACCGGATAGGAGAGATATGCAATTGGTCTTTGTGGATTGTCCTTCCTTCTAGATATGTCACAATTACAGATGAACCTGGGTCTTCTTATAGCTATGGTGGAGTAATGGTTTCTCTGACCATAATACCTTTCATTTGACACTTGGAGAGATGATAATCACACCTGAGGATGTGTATCGTATTTTCAAGAATATGACTTGAGGAGAGAAAGTCTATTATGATCAGGTCTATGATGGTGAGGCTTGCAGACAAGTGTTCCTAGATCCAACAATCAGTGATTATAGAATTGTTTGGGTGTAGTTCATTTAATTTCCATGGCTTCCAGCAGTGCTTGGATCACTGATAGGGGGATTCTTGCTACCAAATTGACAAGGTAAAAGTTTCTCTTTCAGATGGGGTTGCATCCTAGAGGACATGATCATAGACCCATAGTGATTTGATTGGGGATCCTGTGTTCTATCACTGTTATAACATGAGCTACATGATGTGGTATACAGACATGGTGCAGCTCTTTTTGCAAGGCCAGTGTTACTTCATCTCTGGACATGAGAGCACATTCTTGTTATGAGGTTGATTTCTAGGAGAGCACATGATCCACACTAGCCGTACAGATTTCTCTATGAGGGAGTGATTGTCCAGCCTCATCTGGGTATGTTAGATTTTTGGTGATGCATGCTTGATGATATGGATCAGGTGATACAGCATCCTTATCTTAGTTGTCAGGCCTGGAAAGAGGATGATATAAATATTCCCTATATGTTTTCTCCTCGCTGGATGATTGGTCAATCACCATTGATTATTGAGAGTTTTTTCCTCTATTAATTACTTTAACAGTTTGGTAGGACACAGTATATCCCACATGGATTAGCATTATATGCACGGGTACAAGCTAAGAGATCGATGTGGGGTCCATATTTTGACTTTGAGTATGCCTGTGATGAGATCTACATGATGGGATACATGGTTTGGGATATGTGGGAGCATGTGGTTGATGCAGGTATGTCAACAAATTATTCACAATGGTTCTCATGGCATAGATTCCCATGGTTCATAGATCCTAGTGATCCCATTCCTGATATCAATGATCTTTCTGATGATGACGGTGTTGATGGTGGGGGGAGAGGTGGTGGGAGACAAAGAGCTCAGTGAGTTCTTCAGTGGGGTGGTGGTGGCAGGGCGGGTGGCAAAGCGAGTGGAAGAGTCTGGGTGAGAGTGAGGGGTGGAGGATTTTGGGTCATATATGCTTAGCAGGTTCCTCTAGCAGTGTGGGGCCAACAATGACAGAGAGTAGCTAGACAGGCTCAATTATCCCAGGCTAGACAGAGATGACATGCTCCATTAATTATGGTAGTTCCTCCACATGTACAGGTTCTAGGTGCTCCATAGGTATCAGTTCCTCCATAGTCACCCCATGCTATAGATACATTGACATAGGATGTCATGACTTTGCAGGCTAGCATGATAGCTATCATAGTAGGGTTGATCGGGTTGCTAGCATGATGAAGCAGTTTATGACCATGATGGCACAAGGGCCCAGTGTTTCTAGTACTAGTCAGATACCTCAGACAGATCCTGACAGTACATTAGATAGAGGTACAGTGAAAAAGGTGGTCCTGATGGGACAGATGGTACAGGTGGGACAGGTGATACAGGTGGTGCCCCTGGTTGAGTTATGAGCCTCATTTGTTATATCAATGTACCATATGTATTTTCATCATGATTATGATGTACCTCGTTGATGTTGATGTATCTTTGATTATGATGACATTTGATTTCCCCTGCTATGATGACTTGATTCACTCTTTATTTCCATGATTATCTGATTATATATGAGACTTTCTTTGATGATATGATTTTCCTATATGATTTTATGATGCATTTACCTTACATGCTATGGATGCACTATCTTATATATGACATAGTTAGATGGATGAAAAAAATCTATGAAAATTTACTTCTATATGCTTTTAATTTTATGATGTATGAAATTTTAAATGGTAATGAAATACAATGGACTTAAATGAATGCATGTTCTTTTTTTTTTGATAATGCAATATATCAATGAGATGCACCTAAATGAATGATGAAATGCATATAACGTTTTTGGATAATGAATAATGTTTAATGATCTATAACTTGTAAATAATAAAGTTTAAAGATTAATGAATGCAATGATAAATGCACAAGAAAGTCCCCTATAAATGATTTGAATTAAGAAATTGATGATGTAAACCCTTATGTGATGATGTTACAAATTTAAATCTAGAATGAAAATGCAACTAACTGTCATTTTTTTTGCACATAAATACAAATGGATATATTTCATCATCAAGCCTTTTGAACCAAGAGCACGTACAACCATCACTGGCTGGATAACCACACCATTATGATATGAATACTATTTTTTTATCATATTTCAATAGTAGAAACTAGTACAACCCTCACTAGTTGAAAAATCCAACTATGGGAGTTTGAATACCAGTTTCATCAGATTCAATGTTGAAATTGTATGTTGGTATTAAGATATGGAAGATCTAATAATCCAAGGTATCTGTTTGCATCAACAAAAAAATATTGACTCTCCTCCATATGCAAATTTCCTTGATGATTCTTTGATGATCATGTCGGTAGACAAGTTTACATATCTTGGTGAATCAATATTTAGACAATCACACAACAAGCAAGAAAATATGTCATGCTCTCATCATCGCCAATCTAGTTGAAACATCATTAATTGTATAAAAATACATGACTCAAGCAATCAAAACTACAAGTGCTTGTATTGTTTGTCATTTTTCAAATAGAATTCCATCCATTCTGATCTTGTGATTATTTTGAAATTTTTAAATCCCGATAATAAGGTCATGAAAGGTCAAGGATAAAGTGTCAAGATTGAATGTTTGGTTGAACCATGATGTAAATCAAAGGCTCAAAGTCTATCTATTGAAGTTTTGATGCGCAAATTGTGACTCAAATTTTTGCTAGAAATCTGCCAGTTTAGAAAGAATGCCCCCAAGTACAAAATGAACAAAGATTAACCTGGGAAAAATGAAATATGATGATGAACAAGGCTTGACAGAATGTTGCTCAGAGACTTTATTAGGACTATGCACAAATGACAGATGTAATGAGGATGTACAAATGAGATGAATCAATACAATATGTACAAATGCAACTAGGAAAGACTTAAGGGTCAAAAAGGTGCATGTTTACTAGGTTTTCACCTTCCTAAATTTATTGCTCTTTTTCTCTATTTTTTTGCTTTTTTTCTACAAAGGGGCCTATTTGCTAGGTTTTCACCAAGGCACTTTTTATCTTTTTCAATTTATCTTTTTCTTTTTTTCTTTTTTTTAATTTATTACCAAGGCGCCTGTTTACCAGGTTTTCACCAAGATAACAATTTTTTTCAGGATCCATATTTGAATGTTTTTCTTTCTTCATGCTCAATTTTCCACTTTTTTCCACTTTTTCCACGACTATTTCCAATGTTTTTGAATTTCTTCATGATCTTTTTGCACTTTTTTTGGATTATTTCAGGATCACTTTTCACATTTTTTTTGGATTATTTCAGCAGCTCTTTTCAACTATACAAAGAATGACGCTTTCTCTCATCTGATACTCTTTCAACCTATACACTTTCATCTAATCAAGTATAAAACATATTCAAGTGGATGCTATTAATAGGCTCTTGTAACTCTTCTCCATCACAATCAACTATTCTATATGTCCCCGTGCCAAAAGAAGAAGTAATGATAAAGGGGACTAACTAGTTTGCTTCACATTTTCCTTTATTTTCTCTTTCCACTTGATTCTTAGGATCTTCTTGCAACACTAAGTCCCCAACTTGAAATGTTCTCGGTATGATCTTCTTATTGTAATTCCTTGTCATCCTGTTTTGGTATACTTTGAGAAGTTCATATGCTTGGGTTTGATGTTCTTCTAACAATTCCAACCATTGAAGTCTAGCAATCCTATAGTCTTCATATGTTATCAACCCCTATAAATAAACTCTTAAAGATGGGATCTCGAACTCTAAAGGCAATACAACTTCTTCCCCATAAAGCAATGAAAATGGTGTGGCTCTTTTTGGTGTCCTTATGCTAGTCCTATATGCCCATAATGTTGGATTTAATTGAACATTCCAATTTCTTCCTAAATTATCAACTATCCTTATCAATATGGTGAGGATGTTTTTGTTTATTGCCTTTGCTTGGCCATGCCCCTAAGGATAATAAATGGAAGAAGAATGATGTATAATATGGAACTTGTCACAGAGATCATCCACATATTTATTTTTTAATTGCTCTCCATTATCTGTGATTATAGCATGAGGAATTTCATATCTACAAATGATGTGATTTAGGATTAAAATAGAGATTTTTTTACCCGTTGCAGTTGTTAAAGGCACAGCTTCTACCCATTTAGTGAAATATTCAATTATCGTTATGATGCATTTATGACCATTGGATGAAGGTGGAAAAATCATCCCTATTAAATCAAATCCCCACTGATAAAATGGCCAAGGTTTGTTCATTGGGTGTAAATCTTGGGCTGGCGCATGGATCATGTTTCCATGATATTGGCATTTCTAACATATCTTAACAAAGTGACAAGCATCCTTCTCTAGAGTTGTCCAAAAGTACCCCATGTGAAGGATTTTATTAGCTAAGTTTAACCCACTAGAGTGAGACCCACATATCCCATCATGAACCTCTCATAAAGATAATTTTGATTCCTCGTCCTCTAGACACCTAAGAAGCATTCCATCAAGACTTTTGTGATATAATGTGTCAGAAAGAATGGTATAACGGGAAGCTTGGAATAAAATTTCTCTTTTGATTGCGAGTTTGATCCAAAGGTAAAGTTTGGTCTTGTAGATAAGCGAAAATAGGTCCATACCAAGTTGAGTCATTCCAACTAAAAGGCATATGATTTGGGAATCAGGAAGTTCAAATGTGGTTTTTACCAACTCTTCCACCAAGAATTAATATCTAGAAATTTTTTCTAGAATTTGAAGAAGAGAGGCTAAGGTAGCCATGGAATCTACTTCTCTATTATGTCCCTTGGAATTTTCTCAAAAGTTATCAAGGAAAAATAATTTTTCCAATCATCTATCTGTAAAGATAAAAAATAGTGAGATCCAAAATGTATGGGGTGAATATGTAATATAAGATAAGAAATGTGTGGGGAAGATAAGATGTTCCTTTTATCCTTAAATACACAAAGGAAGGATCCAAATTGATTAAACTCAAAGGAAGGATCATTGCATAAATGAATCAATCGATTGGAAATGAGAGTAAAGAGGAAGACCTTAGATTCTATTTTATAGAAAATAATGTGTGATAGATTTGGGAATATTAAAAACTTTAATTGAAATGAATAAGAGAAAAGTGCTAACCTCAAAATGCTAAAAATATAAAGAATTATATTCTTGGGGGTCTGCACTAAGTTTCTATAAAATCTGCAATCGGAACTGGAACAGAAATGCAAAGACGGACAAAACCCAAAAATCTTTTTTCAATATGGCTCAGTTTTGATTTTGACCCTCAAGTCAATGTCACCTTTGACCCAGAATTTTTGATTCTAACCTAGAAGTTCCAATTTTGACCCTGAACACAATGTCGATTTTGACCCAAAAATGAATGTCACTTATGACCTAGAATTTCTGATTCTGACCTATACAGTCTGACAGAAATTTTGTTTCTAGATCCCGATATTTTGTTGAAAAGGGTATTTGGATATGCACTTCAATTTGTTGTTCCAAACCTATCCCTACAAGAAAAATGGTTTGTTTGTTGGGGGGAGGGGTTTTCCTTGGTCAAATCCCAGTTTTGGAATTAACCTTAAAGTATAATTGAAATTGCGTAAATAAACAAAGTAAATAAATGAATTCACCTTGCTTGTATAGAAACCCTTGTGGCGAATTCAAATTTGTAGATCCACAAGTATGTATGCTCCAAAAGAATGTAGAATGTAGAATTTTGGATATCTCAAATAAATTGCTTGTAGATCTTCAACACCAATCTTGAATGGATCTTGGAATAGGAAGAGGCTTTGGAGGAATGTGGATGGAGAAATCTTCAACAAGAGGGCTCCATAGAGCTTGAATCCTTCAATGGCTACCAATGGATCTCCTTGATGAATTGAGTGCTTGAAAGTGCTTGAATTCTTGGATTCTTGAGAGTAGATGAATGCTTAAATAAATATTTATCTTTCTTCAAATCTTTCTTCTTAGCTTGTCCTTTACACTTAGATTTCACTTAGAGCTTTTGATCATGCTTAGTCTTAGAGAAAATGAGAGGAGAAAGCTTCCTTATATAAGAATCTAGGGAACAATCTTCTAGAGAGGCCTACATAGGAGAATTAAATTCCCATTAGACCAATACCCCTAGAAGTGGACCTATATCAAATATAATTTCAAGATTCATTGCCTCGAAGACCGAAACAGCTGACCCGGAAGCAGGAATTAAATCTTTCTGAAGCCTAACATCCGGAAGTCTCAGGAATCTAAAATTTGAACCCTGGGTCAGGGTCGAGGTCAACCTTGACCTAGGTTAGGTTCAAGGTTGAACTTAACCTAGAAAGGTCAACTTTGACCCTGAGGTCAAGAATCTCACAATTCAGAGTAGAGTGCCATAAAAGGTAGGAGAAAAGTAGAAAATAGGGCAGAATTAAGGGGGAAAAGCATATCCAAGTCAAAGTCCCATTCAAGGCATTTGACATGAACCCAAACCACTTACTTGAAGGGCTAAACCAGTCCAAAATGGAAGTGCTTCCATTTTCCGACGATATATTTATCCCCCACTTTAGCAAGAGTATGGACTCGATGCAAACTCTTGGTAAAGGAGATCAAAAAGAAAAGATCTTCTTATTGAAATCAAAGGGACAAAGAAATCCTCAAGTCTTTGTCACCCCAAGATTACAATAAGAGAGACATCACCAATCAAATAAAAAGAGAGAGAGGGTGTAATTACCTTGCCTAATGAGATGTGTGTATCTCACTGTGAACCACAAAAAGGATAGGATGGCCCACCAAGAAAGCACTTGATAGTCACCCCATAAAGTTGTGTGCCTTTTGATGGCTTTTTGCATGTATGTAGTGTGTCTTATGATAGCTTTTATTAATTACCCATGGATCCATATCCTTATATCACCATGGAATACATTTTTAAAATGTGTATCTCTTCTAGATTTAGCAACTTATGTGTGTTACCTTCCAAGGATTTAGCATATTGAATTGTAATTGAATGTGTATCTCTTCAGGATTTAACAACTTATGTGTGTTACCTTCTGAGGATTTATCATGCTACAAAACAAAATGTTAGAACAAAAATGCATAATATAGAATGAGGGAGGCCGTATATATGCCCCCCTCCTTAAGATGGAAAAATACATACTATTTTGACATGTTAAGGAAAGAAAAGCACAATGATAAATCCTTCTTCAACAACATGAAAATATCCATAGACAACACTCAATCCAAGCCAAGAAGGTCACAGCTTCTATGAGGCCATGGAAGGGACGAATGCAAAGAGATATCATGCAAGAAGTGAAAAAGTAACCCTTGTGAGGGATAGCACACTATTCAATTTCCAAGGTGAGAGATTTATCAAACATGGAAACCCAATGTCAAACAATGAAATAGGTTATGATCAAGGACATAGGTCCTCAATGCAAACCAAAATTTTCATGTATGATTGGACATCACATAATAGATAGATACTGCTTAACCAAGGGAAAAGTGGATCCTGGAAAGATAGAAAAGAAGGAGATGGCATCCTTGCTCCCCAAGCGTAGGAACAAGGATGAAAGGGGACCTATTTTATTGCTCACAACACTATGCAAGACAACGAGCCCCCGAGGATTAGGCTAACATTGTTTACATAATGTAGAGCTCCATAAATGTTATTTAGAGAAAACAAGATTGAAATACAACTCATTGCCACATGATATATAAATAACTTTACTATCAATGAGCTGCCTAATCTTATAATGTAAAGCTTGACATTCATTAGTAGAGTGATCATGAAATTTATGATACAAACAAAAATGAAGAGTCTTCAAGTGTGGACTACATTTCTTTTTTCATTTAGGTCTAGTAATCATCTTAGCACAAAGGAGTTTAGGAAAAAGAACTTCTTGGTCAAATTCCTTCATAGGGTCATCTTGTTTTGAAGTGTTATTTGAGATGTTAGTAACATTGATGTGTTGTTGAGGATTAAATCCCAATCCATGCTCATGCCCCCCATTCTGTAAGGGAATTTGAATTCCATGTTTATGCTTACCACGTCCTTGACCATGGAATCCTTTCTTAACTAGTAAATGATAACCAGGAACATAACGAGAAGCAAAATCAGAAGGAGTCAATAAAACCTATCTTTGATAGGTTTGACAGATTCATAGTGGTTAGAAGTAGTGACAAAGTTGATAAGAAGGGCATTAGAAGTAGAAACAAAAACTCATTGTTCAAACTCTCTTTGTTGATTCATAAAATCAAGATCATAAACCTTATACTCTCCAATAAAGGTAGGATTAAAATTGAAGGTTCCCCAATCATCTCCAAGAAGAGCATTAGAGGAAGAAGAATTACTATTAGGAATAGGAGTATTGTGAGTTTGAATATTCAAATAAGGATTTGGCGCATCATCCACATGAAGTGTATATATCCTATTGTTGTGAATAAAGTTGACTTTACGATGAAGGGTGGAAGGAACAACATGCATCTCATGCAACCAAGGTCTACCCAAAAGGAGGTTATAATTAAGAGGTCCAGGCATAACATGAAAAGGAGTATTCAGGATGATCGGACCTACTTTGATAGGTAAGGTAATGATGCCCAAAGTGTTCTTATCAATGTTATCAAATCCATGTATAGGATTATTATCAGTTTGAATAGTTGACAAATCAGCTTTAATCGCTTTCAGCATGTCCAAGGTACAAATATTAAGCCCATATCCATTATCAATCAAGGTCCTACAAATGGTACTCTTATTAATAGTAACAACAACCATAAGAGCATCATAATGATTCTAAAATTCTTTATAAGGTAAATCCTTTTGAGTAAATACAATGTCAGGAGGACCCAGGGTAGCATGCATGCACTATAAGAAGGAATTGATGTTCTCTTGATTAGGAGGTGGAGTGGAAAGAGTTGCCAGAGATTTGTTTAAGGCTTCATGGTAGGTAGGTGAAGTTTGAATAAGGTCCCATTAAGAAATCTTGGCAGGGGTATTACGCAATTAGTTTATCAAATCATAATCCTAGCTAGGAAGATGGGGTTCAGAAGGCGGTAAAGAAGTAGGAACCACCAGATTAGGTTGAGAATTATTCCTTGTATGATAAGAATGTGAAATAGAATCGGTGTTATCAGAATTTCTATGTTTACCCTTGATAGTAAGGTGAGGACAACCTTTAATAGTCAACAAGGGTTTTGGATAAACCATGTTAGTTGTCTCAACACTACGAATAGATTCACAAGAAGGACGCAAAGAAGACATCCTAGGAGGAGATTTTTGGAACTATATTGAGATGATGTACTAAGAGGGGAGGGGTGAATCAGTATCTATAAAACTTTTCTTGGTTAGCCCATTAACCCTTTGTCATCAGTTTGTAATTTATCTTATCTAACTGTTCATCTTTTTTTATGCATATGTAATCATATCATACATTATTTTTAGTATGTAACCATAACAGAAACATTCATGAAAATAGATAACACATGATATAAGATATGATATCGCAGAAAACTCCTGTTAAGGAAGTAAAAACTGCGGTGGGGATTGTTACCCACAAAACTTCACTATCTGCAGATAAGAAGGGGTCAGTTAAGGCTTACAATTGGTCACTTCTAATGACCTACCCTGTTAGGAGTATTATAGTGGAGACCTATTAAGATCTACTTCATTTGAAGCTTTAGCAACACTATTAAGTGTGCACTCTATTAAGAGATTTGGAAAGAACGGTTAAGTCCACCTTCTACAAAAGGATTTTAGATGTGATGCACTTGTTAGAATGCAACTACATAAGTCTTTGATCTGATGACATAAGAAATCTTCAATTGCTGATAACAGATCCTGTAAAGATTCATACATATTAGTAATCATCCTTCCATGATTGAATAATACCTTTATCTTCTCGTCGATAGCCTCTGTGTGTTCTTGAAAATTGATGTACTCTGTTTCTGATGTTTTGCATGAATTCTGCCTTCTGCTCTTTAGATGCTCTTCATGGCTATCATTCATAAAGAATTCATGTACTCACAATTAACATCTATTTATACTAATTTTGATTCAATTCTTGATTCATGCATCGTAAGTTAACTCTAGATCCAAGGTATACAACTTGATCTTGATCTTTAGTTAGATATGCTTTAGATCCATTAGGATGCTTTAAAGCATTTACATAAAGCTTGCATGACCATCAAATTATGATTTAAAAAAAAATAAAACTCTATAAATAGAATTACATTGCTTT
>MU224363.1:779741-796221 GCA_018584345.1 Thuja plicata
TGTAAGGGGTAAATATGTAATATAAGATAAGAAATGTGTGGGGAAGATAAGATGTTCCTTTTATCCTTAAATACACAAAGGAAGGATCCAAATTGATTAACCCCAAAGGAAGGATCAATGCATAAATTAATCAATCGATTGGAAATGAGAGTAAAGAGGAAGACCTTAGATTCTTTTTTATAGAAAAGAATGTGTGATTGATTTAGGAAGATTAAAAAATTTAATTGAAATGAATAGGAGAAAAGTACTAACCTCAAAATGCTACAAATCTGAAGAATGCTATTTTTGGGGGTCTACACTAAGTTTCTAGAAAATCTGCAACCAAATCTGGAACTGAAATGCAGAGACGCACAAAACCCATAAATCTTTTTCCAATCTAACTCAATTTTGATTTTGACCCTAAATTCAATGTCACCTTTGACCCAGGATTTTTGATTCCAACCCAGAAGTTCTGATTCTAACCCTAAAAACAATGTCGATTTTGACCCAGAAATGAATGTCGATTCTAACCCAGAATTTTTGATTCTGACATGCACAGTCTGACAGAAATTTTGTTTCTAGATCCTGATAGTTTGTCAAAAAGGGTATCTAGATCTGCACTTCAATTCATTGTTCTGAACCTGTCCTTGCAATAAAAATGGTTTGTTTGTTGGGGGGAGGGGTTTGCCTTGGTCAAACCCCAATTTTGGAATTAACCTTAAAGTATAATTGAAATTGCATAAATAAACAAAGTAAATAAATGAATTCACCTTGCTTGTATAGAAACCCTTGTGTGGCCAGATTTGAATCAGTGGATCCACAAGTATGTATGCTCCAAAAGAATGTAGAATGTAGAATGTAGAATGTCGGATGTAGGATATCTCAAATCAATTTCTTGTATATCTTCAACCCCAACCTTGAATGGGTCTTGGAATAGGAAGAGGGTTTGGAGGAATGTGGATGGAGAAATCTTCAACAAGAGGGCTCCATAGAGCTTGAGTTCTTCAATGGATACCAATGGATGTCATTGATGAATTGAGTGCTTGAAAGTTCTTGAATGCTTGGATGTTTGAGAGTAGATGAATGCTTCAATAGATATTTATCTTTCTTCAAATATTTCTTCTTATCTTTTCCTTTACACTTAGATTTCACTTAGATCTTTTGATCATGCTTAGTCTTAGAGAAAATGAGAGGAGAAAACTTCCTCATATAAAAATCTAGGGCACAATCTTCTAGACAGGCCTACATAGGAGAATTAAATTCTCATTCAACCTATACCCCTATAATTTTACCTATATTAAATATAATTTCAAGATTCATTTCCTTAAAGACCAAAACAGCCAACCTGGAAGCAGGAATTAAATCTTTCTGAAGCCCGACATATGGAAGTCCCAGGAATCTAAAATTTGAACCCTGGGTCAGGGTCGATGTTGACCTTGACCTAGGTCAAGGTTGAGGTCAACCTTTACCTAGGTCAAGGTCAAGGTTGACCTTGACCCAAAAAGGTCTACTTTGACCCTGAGGTCAAGAATCTCAAAATCTGGAGCAAAGTGCCAGAAAAGGTAGGAGAAAAGTGGAAAATAGGGCAGAATCGAGGGGAAAAAGAATATCCAAGTCAAAGACCCATTAAAGTTGTTTGAAATGACCCCTAACCACTTACTCAAAGGGATAAACCATTCCAAATTGGAAGTGCTTCCATTTTTCAAAGATACACTATCATTCTTTTATAAGGAATCAACTTGTCATCTTTTGTTTGATACTCGTCATTGATTTGATTTATGACTAGTTGAGAATCACCATACACTTGCAGTTCTGTCACTTTCCACTCTAAAGCCATCTTGATGCCCATGACTAGGATACTCCACAATGTTGTTTGTACATGGAAAAAGAAGTGTGTATGATTTTGGATTTGTATAACCTTGAGGAGTAATTAAAATAATGTCTACCCCTAATCCATGTCGTGTGTAGGATCCATCAAAATATAGTTTCCATGTTTCGGCTTCCACATTAATGATTTTTGAATCTAGAAATTCCACTTGAATAGGATTATTATCTACTAAAGGAGACTCTGCCTATTGATCAGCTTTCACTTGTCCCTTGATGGGTTTTCTATCCACATATTATATATGAAATTCATTCAACACCATCACCCATTTGGCCAATCTACCTATAAGAGTTGTTTTGCTAAGTAGATACTTTAAAGGATTTCTTTTAGAAATAAGCTTGACTTTGTTCACCAACATATAATGACATAGATTTTGAGAATAAAAAACTACCACTAAACAAGCTCGCTCAATGAAACTGTACTTGAGTTCATACTTGACCAAAGTTCTACTAAGATAATAGATTGTCATTTCTTTACCATCCATGTCTTCTTGAGCTAACAATACCCCCAAAGAACATTTTTTTGTTGAGATGTATAATAGTAAGGGTTTATCTTTGATAGGTGGAATAAAAATAGGTGTACATCAAATATGTCTTCAATAATGCAAAAGCTTCTTCACATTATTCATCCCACTTGAATATTGCATCTGTATGTAAAATTCTAGTGAAAGAATGACATTTTTCTGCCAATTGGGATATAAATATTCTTATGGATTGTAACCTTCCTTGCAATGATCTCATTTTGATTACATTCTTAGGAGCCTCCATTTCCATGATAGCTTGGAATTTTTCTGGATCCACCTCTATCCCCTTTGCTGAAACTATGTAACCCAAAAAAAAATCAGATTGGACACCAAATGCACACTTCTTAGGGTTTAGCCTAACTTTGAATTGCTCCAATCATGTAAAAATATTCTCTAGGATGTGTAAATGTTATTTCCTTTCATGTGATTTAGCTAATATAACATCCACATAATCTTCAATAAATGTATTCATTGTATCATGAAAATTTGTGTTCATTGCCCTTTAATAAGTAGCTCCAGCATTTTTAAGGCCGAAGGGCATGACGTTCCAACAAAATTTATCCCATGGACATGTGAAGGATTTTTTTCTTGATCCTTTGGTGCTATCTTAATTTGGTTATATCCACTAAATCCATACATGGGAGAGAATATGGACTGTCTTGTTGTCAAAGCCACTATAGCATCAATACTAGGTAATGGAAATCATCCTTTGGGCATGCCAAGTTGAGGTCTTGAAAATCCATGCATATTCTTATTGATTTATCATGTTTATAAACCGGCACAATATTGGATATCCATTTGGCATAAGCTATAGCCCTTATGAATTCCACTTTCAACAATTTTTCCAATCCTGCTTTTACTAGCAAGGCTATATGAGGATGCATTTTCCTTAACTTTTGTTTCATCGGCTTAACTCTTGGTATGACATTAAGGTGATGCATGATAAAAATTGGATCTAACCCTGGCATATCTGAATAAGACCGTGCAAAGTTTACTTTTTTTTCCTGAAAGAATTTGATGAAGTCTTCCCTTTCAACTAGAGTTAAGGAAACTGCAAGGTATATGAATCTTGGATCTAAATCAGTGTCAATATTAACCTTCTCTGTTGGTTCAATCAATATAGGAGATCTTTCTTCATCATTCTCTGGTAAAGTACCCAATCTCTCTTCCTTAGGCGCTACAGTTGGGTTTTCACCTTTGGAAACCTCCTTTATTTTTACTATTTTTGGGTCTAGTACTGCCAAATTGTGGTTTTAACAACTAGACCACTTCATTTTTTTTATTTCTTTTCTTTTTTTATTTTTCTTTTGGATTGAGAGATTGGTCCTTTTCTTTCACAACTATCTTTTGATTGAATTTTTTGGTGAAAGAGGGTTCAACTGCATTGAGGTATAAGGCCACAGAATTGTCATTCGGAAAGTAGAGTATGTCATTTGGCTCATTTTTGTCCCAATCAATTAGTTTGGGGTGGATAATGGATAAGGATTCATTAGGTAAATTTGCATCCATGGTACTTAAGGAAATGACTTCATTAGAGGGTTCATACATTGTATTGCTCAAATCTATAGTGTGGGCTTGCTCAAGATGTTCCATAGAACTTGGATCAAAATCTCCTTCACTTGAGTCTTCTTGGATTTCTATGGGATAAAACGCTCATGGATTAAACCTAACATTCAAATCTCCTAACCATGAGGGAACCCATGGTTCACCCACCCAAGGAATTTCATTTAATGCTTGTCCTAAATCTGATTCTTGAGAGTTACTTAGTACTTGAGTAGGACTCAATTATTTATCCATACTTGATTGTTTGTTTGCCCTAAATGTAGGTGCATAGGTATGAATAACATCCACTTATTTGTCATGAAAAGAAGCCTCAGATAAAGATTCCCTTTCATATTGATCGGAGACATCTTTAATTTCAAAATCTATCATATAAATATGTTCATGGGAATGCTTGAAATGGTTGGAACCACTTGCTTGTTCAATTGGTACCCTATTCCTAATTTTTCATCCTTAGATCTCCAAGAAGGTTGTATAGGTTATAGAAATCTTTTGTTTCTAATGCCCAAGGGTCCTCTTCCCTTATACCCCATCTTTTGCATGATGTGAAAACCCTTTCCATATTGATGTGTTTGGATACTCACATTTTGGACCCTTTCTACATGCGAACTCGAAGCTTCCTCATCTTTATACAACCACTTTAAAACTTCATTATCTTCTTCCTCTTTTGTAGAGTTGTCACTTGCTCTTACGAAATGGGAATTATATTTTTTATTTGCATTTAGTTGGCCTCCCATGTTATTTTGTAGAAGGAGGTAAGTCAAACAAGGACACAAAATATTCTCCCACACCCTTTTGATGGATTTTGCATTGTTTGTCAAATTTCTTCATCATTTTATCCATCTTTTTATAATGTATTTTCCTTAACTTCCCCATGTTCCACCCTAGAGGGGTTCAAATCTCCCTCCTCTTGATTTGTAATACTTAAATTACCATTTTTGTTACTTTCATCCACAAAACTAAGCTTCTCCTTGCCCTTACTTAATGTAGATGTGTTAGCTTTGTCTTGATTTGAGTTAAGGACCAAAGTGGGACTAGGACCATCTTCTTGTTTTTCCTCTCTAACAGAACTTTGGGTGGCCCCTTCATTATTATGTGTGATGAATGTCTCATTAACCAATTTAACAATATTTCAATATTAGAAAGGGTTCACATCTCCACTTATAGTAATAAACTCTCCCGTGTATGGAAATTTGATATATTTATGGTATGTGGATGGCACGGCTTGCGTTTCATGTATCCATGGCCTCCCTATAAAGATATTATAAGTTAGCTTCATATCAAGAAATTGAAAAATAGTATCCTTTTTTATTGGTCCCACTTGAATAGGAAACACCACCATTCCTTTAGAAGCCCTTTCCTCATCATCATAGGATTTGATAGTAATTTTCTTCTTTGGATCCACGAAACCTTAAAAAAATCCTAGGCTTTGACTAGACTCAAAGTGCAGATGTTTAGACCATCTCCTCCATCAATGAGGACCCTTTTGATATGATGCTTGTGAATCAAGACCTCTATATGCAATGGAAGATTTTGAGGATGATGGATGGACATGTCATCTTGTTTAGAAAATGAAAAATAGTGAGGTGTTATAAGATGACCCACCATGTTTTGAAACCTATCCACATCTAGGTTATCAAGAATAGTTGTTTCCACAAGAACCTTCTCTAAGATCTCCTTATGATTTGGTGAAAGTTTCAACAACTCAAGAATTGAAATTTGAGCGGGAGTCTTTTGTAACTGATCCACAATATTGTATTGGCATTGAGAAGAAGATGGTTGATTATGACTAATATTCTTATAGATAGCTCCTTGTAAAGTAACCTTTGATTCTTGCCCCCTCATAACCACATTAGAGGTTTCCTTTAATGGTGGATCTTTCACAACAACAAAATTGATAGTATTCTCATATCATGTTAAGGAATTGATTACATTATCATAGCTATGTGAAAAATTTACTTTTTTGTTACCTCCTTTTTTATATTGTTTACTATTTGAAGACTCTCCTTTCTCATGATTGAAGAAAGGAGTTTTGAAAGCCACATGATCCTCATTTTTGGCCGGCCCTTCCACCTTAATGATTCTATTATTTATCAAATCTTGCATCTCATGCTTTAGTCTCATGCAATCATTTGTCTTGTGTCCTCTATTTTGATGATATTCACAAATATTAGCTTAATTCCACCATGAGGGTTTAACTTGAGGTTCATAAGGCCCATCCTCCAGTAAAACAATAATTTTGTTAGAAATGAGATTCCTTAAATCATTTTCAAGCAGTTCACCCAAGGGTGTGAACTTCATCCTTGGTGACGGGGTAAAGAAAGATCTCATTTTGTTATCCTCTTGTTTGTTTTTCAAGTTGTTGGTGTTGGGGTTTTTGTTTTTGTTGTTAAATGGAACCTTGTTTGCTTTGTTCACATTATTATCTTGGTTTGAATATCTTGTGAGATTAAAAGGAGTGGCTTTTAAATTATGTGCTTCAACAACCCCATCATTAAAAAGTTCCTTGTTGGTGTTCTTAAGCCAAAATTGATTGCTATTATTTAAAGTGTGATTATGATTGTTGGAGTTGTTGTGGTTGTTAGGAGGATTTTTGTTTTCCTTATAAAACTTGATTTCTCCACTCTTCAAAAAAACCTCTTCCATTGTAACTCCATTTTCAATCATATCTTGAAAATAACATGGACATCATTGTAACTCCATTTTCAATCATAGTTTGAAAATAACATGGACATTTCAATCTCAATCGATAGTTCATCTCTGTGTTCAAACTATTCGTAAAGATGTCCATTTTTTTGTTTCTCGAGTACACTTCTAGGGTATCGAGCAAACACCACCCTCCATCTTTGCAAGAAAGTAAAGAATGCTTCCCAATCACGTTGTTTGGTGTTACATAGGTTAATCATGGTGACCTCATGTTTGATGTTATATGAGTAATGAGTCATGATTTTGGAAGGTATCTCTTCAAAAGTTTGAATACTAGATGGTAAATTGGAAAACCATTCCATTGCAGCCCCTCCCAAGCTCCTTGGAAATAATCTCATTAAATATGTGGTATCATGCATGAATTATAGGATTAAAGCATAAAATTACCTCAAATAATCTTGTGGATCCGATACCCCCTCATACTTGTCATATTTAGGGAAAACTGCATTTGTGGGGAGTTGTACCATAATTAGGGTTTTGTCAAATGGAAATGGGCATAAAGCTTCAATTGAAAATGGCTTGGGAGCCACATTTTTCTTCATGTTATCCAATTGCATTTTAAATAACTTAAATTGCTTGTTCATGATGTCAATGGGGTTAGCCTCATCCTCTTTCTTCTTTAATTGGTTGACATCATAATCATGGGGAAGTTTAACCCCCACTTGTGTTAGGTGGAAGAAATACTTCTCCCTATCTCTTTCTAGGACTTTCTCCATGAGCTTCATGAAGAATGGACTTTGAACCACCTCATATACCCTTTCCTTGGTGGCCTCCTCCTCTTGAGGGTCCTTATTCCCTCCATTTTTATCAATGCCTTGATTGTCAAGGTCATTATTGGTACTCAAAAAAACAAGGGTTCTTGAGTACCTTGTTAAATTTTTGCATTTTGACCCCTTATAAGCACTTTTTGAGCCTATTTTCCCAGATGGATTTTTGAAGATTACCATGCATGTCAGGTGTTCATCACTCTTTTTTTAGGGTATGAAGACATCCCAGGTTGTCAGTTTCAAGTTTTGAGTTAGTTTGTGATGACTTGTTTTGAGCACTTATCCAATTTTGCATTTGTCGTCTAAGTGTCAATTTGTTGTAACAGGCACTGTTTGCATATGAGTAACTTGCATCATTTTATGTTTCATGGGTCACCACTTTGGGAATGTTTAAAATTTATATTACAGAGCCTATGTTCCAAATCCCAAGTCACTTTGAATCCATTTGATAGGTTTCCGGATTCCCCAAAGTTGGTCCTGCAGAACTATTTAGTTTCTCTGTTTTGCCCAGAATGTTGAATAGCCTACTTTGACCTTCTGCAAGTTGTATCCAATTTAATGCCCTGCATAATTGAGTTTTCTCATGTATTTCAAACATGAAAGTGTACCTATTTTAAGAGTTTCAGACTCGAACCAATTGATTTGTCCACTTTACCAGCTTGATTCCAAATCAGATTTCTGCATATTTACTGAGTTTTAAATTTAGAAAGTTGTAAGGTGCTGACATTGTAGATTTGTACCGGTTGATCAGTTCACTTTCATAATAGGTTAGTTGAAGTTTCATAATCTACATGTGAATTTGAATCCATGTTCAGAGGTTCAGATTCTGAAGGTTCTTCTTGATGAGTTTATGAATTCAAATTTGAAGGAGTTTTTTGCAGTTTTCCAATGCTGAACAAAATGAAGTTTACAGAATGGTCACTTTCAGAGAATGATAACCTTTTATCTAAAAGTTTTTTTCAAGAACCGATTGTTGGACCATTCTATTTGCATATAAATGTACTACTTTGAATGGTGGTGAATTCTCAGAGCATGTTTTGGTAATCTTGTAATGGTCGATCCGAATGAGATTTATGTTGTTTCTGCATTTGTATTTGCACTGTTTGCTGGAATTGCAAAGTTTGATCAGTTGCACCTTGAAAAAAAAGTTGAATCTAGTGAATCCCTTTTGCATGCATATTCATTATTGATGAATGAATCACTTTTCCAAGTGAAGGCTCCTCAGGAGTCAATCTATTTTCTTTCCAATTTGCATTTTTGGCAAGGTTTGCGTGTATTTGAATACTTCTAAATTGCAAAATATGTGAACTTGCTCACTTTGAGTTTTATTATCTTTTGGCCCTGATCTTTTCAAGAAAATCCAGTTGATGGTTATTTCTTAGATGTTGGAGATGAATGTGCTTTCCATTTCCCATGCTTTCAAAATGTTATTCAAACATTTTTCAAGGCTCGTTCTAGAAGCTACTTGCCATTATTGAGTTCAGTTCGCAGAAATGTGAAAGGTTATCATAACGGTCGCCAATTGCAATATCTTGGGATACAAGTGCACTAAAGAATACATTGGAAAACTGGAAAAGTATATGCTATCACAGATTAGCAATATTCCAATGAGGTTGACTATTGAAAGAAATGATGAATCAATGAACCGTTTCGAGCTGTATGTGAATGCAAATATGAAAACATAAACATGGTGGCCTTCTGAACCTTAACCCGATGCAAATTCATGAATGTATCCAATGAAGTGTCTGCGTAAATGATGGGGTTGCATGGACTTTGGAGTGTTGAGATGAGAAATAAGAATGGATTGCACAGAGCATCTTGGAGAATAAAAAACATTAGAACAACATTACAAGGATGATTCAACATTAAAACAATTCAAATCCATGAGAACCATTTGTTCTTTTAAAATATTTAAAACCATATTGCAAAGTGGGGGCTTTTCTTTCAAAATTTTTAAGAAACATTTCAAAACCATATGCAAAGTAGTAGCATGCGCTGATTCTAGTGGAGGTTGTTCAAAACCTTAAAATAGAAATGCAAGATGGAGGATTGCGCAGACAATGGAGGAAAGAGAAAAAGTCTTTTAAAAAATAATGCACCCATGCATAAACTTCCAGCGCTAGTTTTGGGTGGAAAATTTAAGGTTTTTAATACATTTTTAACAGTAAATGCATACTGCATTGCCTGCATTGGATTTTATGTAGGATTTTTAAGTTTTATAACATTGAAACAATGCAAACACCACTCTAGTGCCTGTGCAGTATAAAAGGGGGGAATGATTTTGTTTAAAAACACCAAACCAATTTTAAACAGCAATGCAAGATTGAAGCCCAACAATGAGTATGTGGGGATTTTTGAAGTTTTTTAAAAAGTAGAGACCAACAAATGCATGAGAACAGAGGCTGTGTAGACTATGCAGTTGAAATCCCAGCACAAACCATAGCAAAGTCCACACGGGGTAAGAAAGATATGAGTTGTTTGTCTTAAAAACATTAAAAACCATTTTCAGAGAGGCCTGCGTCGGCATTTGGGGGATTCTTAAGTTTTTTAAAACTTTTAAATGTCACTACATTGCATGATAGGCTATGCAAGGTTTGGAGAGAGCCTGGGCATTGAATCTAGGTGCCACATTTTGAATAAAGTATGGAGAGGAGCTATGAGACTCAGAAATGCAAAAATGCATTATCCCACATTGGTGGGGTTTGGGTATTTTCTAATCTTTTTATATGCTAGTGCACAATTACTTAAGTGAATAAAGAAGCAAGAAGATCCTTAGTGGGCCCCTTGGTTAGAAGTATGCGCACGTAGGTGGGCCCCCTTATTTTGAATGCAAAATAGAAAATGCTTTAAAATTGAAAGGGATTTAGTCCCACATTGCTCCTGGAGGTGAAAATGGAGATGTTTATAAGCAAGAAGGCAAACATATAGAAATGTGAAGCAGAGCAGGAGGATCTATTCATGTGCACACACAGGTGACAATGGGTACATTGGGAAGCATGTCGATGACTGAAGGCAACCAAATTTTACAGACAAGTGGCAAAAATAACAGATGACTTGGCAGACACTCACGCAGTCATGAAAGGATTGGAGATAACCGCCAAGCTTCCGAGACAATGCGACTAACTGCCAAGAGAAGTCGCTGAAGGTTTCTAGCTAACCGCTAGGGCATCCAAGATCATGTGACTATGCAGTTGTGCAGTTAGGAAAGAAGGTCGCGGTTAGGAGATAATTGTCGAGATTGAGCAACTAGAGGTCAACTAACTGGGTCGCGCAGTTGTGAAGAGAAAAATGCTAAGTGCCTTTCCTTCTGAGACAAAGAGACTACCGTCGGATCAAAGATCAGATCAAGGGCCTACACTTAATCTCCAAAGTTAACCATGGTTAGTGAAATATTATAGAGAATCAGAGACTACACTGTGGCAGGATAACTGTGGTTAAGGCATGGTCAAGTTGTGGTTAAGTTAAAATCTTATAGAGACTTAGAGACTAAAGGTTGTCTCCCAGTCTCAGAAGGAAACCATGGTCAAGAAGATCTCATAGAGACTTAAAGACTAAGCAGTCTCCAAGTCTCCAAAGTGAACCGAAGTTAAAGGTGAGTGCCAGACCAGTTAGGATCACCCAGCCAGTGTGTGACAAGTGTCAAATACTGGTGAATTCTAGGAGAAAATCTGCATATAATGGAAATTTCAAAGGGAGAAAATACATAGATTTCAAATGTTAAAAATGATTTAAAATATTATAGTTTGTGCAAATGTTAGGAAATAAAATCAAATTTTATAGGAAAAGACAAAGTATAAAATATTAATATAATGTGCAACATTAGGGCAATTATGTTCTTTCCTATAGTCTGATGCAATATTTTTAATTGCAAAACTTGACGGAGGAGCTTTCACGGATAATTTTTATCAGTATGAAATCAGATTTGCAAACAAATCAAATCAAATTTGAAGAAGATTTTCAGAGGATAAAAGTAGACTTTGAACAGACAAATGAAGTCAGATATTTACAAAAAAGGCAGTTTAAATCAGATTTGATTAGAGCTTTCCCAGAGGGTTTTTCAAAGAACAAAATCAGATATTTGCATAAGACATAAATCAAATTTGGAGGATTTTTTGAGACAGCTGAGATCATATTTTCTTAGATTAATGAAGTCAGAATTTGAAAAGATAAATTAGAGTTTTGAAAAGACATTTGAAATCACATTTTTGATAAGACAGTCATCGATGGCAAGTAAAATCAGATTTCTTTGGAGAAGAAAGGATAGGTGTGAACAAATCATGATACCTAGGGTTTCCTTATTCTATTTATTCTCTCTTTTCTATGTTTTAGGGGTTCCTATCATCTGCTCTACTTTGGGGGTTTTAGACTGTGTTCTGCCTCTCTTCCAGAAGTTTTAAAGATAGGTTCGAAGCATTGGATTTTCTGTAATATATTTCTCTTTTCTATGCATACACAGCTGTTATGTTATCCTTTTGTCTCAGGGAATAACATGATTGTAATAGAAAGCTTATGAATGAACTCTCAACATTGTTATTTTATCATAAAGTTGTCTCCATTTTTGTTCTCAATCATATAAACTAGGGCATCAAGGGTGTTTCAGTTTTTTTGTTGTTGATTAGTAATAGTGTTATTCAAGGAGTAACTGTGATTCAAAATTCATATTCAGATTTGTATGAGATGGAATATAAAGGATATTTCCAATCTTTTCTTTCCAGTGGATGTTAGTTATGTATTGTCTATTCTGAGGTCTCTTCCAAGGGGAGGGTTAAATTCTTTGAGTAGGGAGTTGCAAATTTGAGATACATAGGTGGATCAATAAGTAGAATTTGATTAATATAGTTTTTCTTATGTAAGGCATATATATATATTAGACTGTGTTGTTGTCCTTTGTTCATGATCATCTTATTTGCAATGTCATGTTTAACTCTGTTGCCCATTGGATAAGGCACTGGTCTATGCAAGATTTGAGGTATCTTAGAGATCCATCATCAACACATAATTGAAAAACCATTTCCATTTCATGTTATTAGCAGTTAGGATTGCTCTATTTTTCAAATATGCATAAGATTTGAAAAAGTATTGAGGTATTTGTTACCTAAGAGTCTAAAAACTATTCCACAGTTATATATCTGCAAGCTGGTGTTTGTCACAAAGAAGTCATATGTGTGCAGATTAGGCAATATCCGCCTGAGTGATGTGGAGATTGAAGAAGAAGGAGGATCTTATCCAATCCTCATCAATTAGGATTAGTATTTCTAGAATTAGGAGTTGGATTTATAAGAGTTTATTAAGTTTTTAATCTGTTGTGATTCAGCAAGAAAAAGCTCTAACATTCATTTCCTCCTCCATTACCTCCACTATTGTTGGCATCCTTATTTCCACTATTTTGGTTGTTAGTGGTGTCCTTTTGGAAAAATTGATAAGATCAGGATCCATGTTTCGAAATGGGAAAGACGTCTTACTTGGTTTTGCTTTCTTTTCGGGTTCAAAAGTTTGTTGTGAGGAAGTAAATGTATCACTCGAAAAAGGAAGTTCCTGCCTAAGATAGGTCTCGTCTACTTGAAAATTTGACTTGATATAGTGCCATCTTGTAAAAGTTGGCATTAGAATGGGATGAATATATTTGGCTTTTCTTTTGATCAATCCCTTTAAAATAATTTGAAGCTTCTTCTGTGGGATTTTCCTAGTCTGAGATGATGAACAACAACAACTCCAAAAGGTGTATCCAAATATAGTCTCAAAATTTTCACAAACCCTTGGGAAGTATCCTCTATTTTGAATTCTCGGTCTATACATTCTAATTCAAGGTATAGTACGCGTTGCTTCAAGGTATTACATGCGCTTACCAGAAAATAGTAATACGCTACTTGTCTGTCGATAGGTGTTGTTTGATTGTTTAAATGTGCTACTTGAGATTTGTATGCACTGCTTAAATGTTCACAAGAACTATTTAATATTATTTTCCACACCACTTTAGGTTTCAAATCATCAAAATAATGCTTGCACACATTAGAAGAATGTTTGTATGCATCGGATAAGTGTGAAAGTTGCAGTCTGTCACTGGTTTCATAAAAAAATTAAATTGATAATGTGATCAGATCTCTTGGATGTTCTTCTTCTATAAAATAAACATAAAATCATAGCACACACACAAAATATTTTTTTTGACCCCTATTCTACATAAAAAGTGTATATTCTCGATTGTTTCCATGGGTTTTAATCAATAAAATCTTACAAGCAATCTACCTATGGTCAAATTGGCTTGTAATAATGGCTTTAAAGAGGTAAGGATTGCTATTTTAACCAAGGTTGTAATCAGGGTTTCATTAAAAATATCTTGAGTTTCATCCCCCATTATAGAGGCCTCCCACATGCATAAAAACATGATTTTGCGCAATCCCGAAGGAATACTAGAGGAGGTTTGATTATCAATCTGTTATGTCACCCATCTCATTAAGGATGAATGCATTTTTATTAAAGTGGGTTGGATTACCACGGCTAAGATGGTAATATCCCACTTGGTTTGTTCCCTCTCACCGTCCTTGTAAGGTAATTCTTAGGAGGCAAGCCCTCTAATCTCCTAGCATGATCATCATAAAGCAATAAAATGAAGTGATTCAATAGGTTTGGGAATTTGATTCACTCAAAAGGGTAAGATCATATCCCTACTATCTTCCACTTCCAAATACAGTAGCAAATATTGTTCAATTATCCACCTCTTAAATTAAGGGATTTGAAGTGTTTTTGGATTTTCGATTCACTCAAAGAGTGAAGAGCATATAGCTAGCACTTTTCTTCCACAATAAGGAGGTTTAAACTTTACTATTCGTTCATTCCCAAGTCTTTCTTTCTATCACCAAATTTGAAATGTATGGAATTTTGATCAACTTAAAAAGTTGAGAGCATAGACCTAATGTCTCCTTTGGAAAAAAAAATAATAGGGTCTGTGCAAGATCATGGTATGCCAAAAATTGGCGATGTGAAAAAATTAGTTTTTCACTCATCCAAAAGCACACCCAAAAGTTTGTTGACTTTTGATTAGGCATGGGTGTTAGTACACCTAGCCAAGCCAAAATCCAAAGCTAAAGCATTATCGGATGTCTGATAATATCGAATGTTCGATAATATCAGATGTCTGATATTCATCAATAACAATATATTGTTGCCCGCGGCTGCGTTCAACATTTTCATTGTGAAAACGTCGAAGCAGCGAAGCCAAGCCAAAAAAATTGTATATTAGATAGACATCTGATATCAGATTGGCTACAGTATACAGGTAAGTGAAATATAGTAGTTTTGTTCATGTTTTTTGTTTTTGCATTAAAATTTATTGTTTTTTTTTTTTTAAACTAGGTTATATGATATTGTTTATTGTTTTTTAAAATTGATTATAAAATAGAGTTGAAATTGATATTGTTTATTCTATATTGTTTTTGAATCAGACATGGATTCAAACCAATCTAAAAACCCTCCCTCTTAGTCCACGAACAATCTAGAACCACCTCAAACAATTCCCCCACCTTTAGAAGACCAACCGTTCTCAAACCCTCAACCAATACAGGATCTCATAGGAGATAATCTAAATCAACTTACAGGATATCAGAACATGTATGTGAATATCCTCACGTTGCATCCCATGTTTTCCACGCTGAACTCCATTATTGAGAGCATGGAGAAACTCACAAAATAATACAATGTTGCACTTCTTTGACGTGAATCCATGCACGCCTAATTTGATGATGGGCTTAACTACGATCAATTTATGGATCTAAACATAACAAAACATGACATATGTAACATTTTTGTTGATCCCAAAAATGGTTTAAAAGTGGACCTTAAAAAAACCATTTTTTCAATTAAATGGTGTACAAATGATGTAATACGTGACAACTTTTGGGATCGCTGGTGGATGGTTTTTGATAGACCACCCCAAAGAAATTTGGATGTCCCATTCTATTTCATACAGAAATTGTATGCTGAATTTGTGCTTGGTCACAAAGTCAATTACTGGAGCATGAGACAGAACCAAGGCGTGGGCTTAGGCACTCCCTAAGACAGGCCAGGGGCACAGCGGATGAAATCCTGCACATATGTCCCCCCTCTCGAGATTTCACCACCTCCCATAGTGCAACATCCTGACATTATTACTGAGGCCAGCTCAAAGACTATTCAAGCCATTCACACCTTGAGTGATCTACTCATTATACTGATGCTTCTAGCCCTTCCACATTGTAATGCCTTGCCAGGGAACCCAGGAGAACTTAACCTAAACATGACACTAAGTTTACGGAATAATTTTTTTCTTAAATATTTACAAAAAATAAGGATAACACTGTGAAAGCAACACAATGAAGTACATGACATACACAAAGTACAACACAACATAGATAACAATCCTCGAGGGTTCCTTGATATAGAATTACTTAAGCATAATATTCTATGAAAAACAACAATAAGAACTAACTTAAAGGTTGCATAATCTGAATCCAATAATATACATCTCATAAAATAAGATTACATATACATCTGATACCCAAGGTATACAACCTAATCAACATCTACTCCACAAGTTGCAGGGTATGTAATAATACATAATAAAGCAATACAATACATCCTTCAAAGGATGATAACCAATATCCACATATGGTACAATTATATAGCTCATGTAACTGAACAAGTCTCCAAAAGACTAAGAAGATGAAACTACAACAAGGAACAAGGAACATCCAAGCATGAAGAAGAATCCGTCGGAATCCTCCAACATGCAACCACAAAATCCCCCAATTTCTCCAAATGCCAAGAACACCCAAAGCTCTCCAAAAATGCTCCAACAACCTGTTATCCCCAAATGAGAGAAGAATTCCCCTAAAGAGAATCAATTTCCCCTAATCATGCAAACCCTAATGACAACACATTAGTTAACCCCTAAAAGGACTCAACTCAAAATTGAAATTAAATAATAATTATTAATTAAAATATCTATTTACTTGCACAACTCAACTTTGACTTATTAAACCAAGTTGCATTTTGAATTCAAACTCTAATTTCAATAATGAACTT
>MU224363.1:796355-810455 GCA_018584345.1 Thuja plicata
TACCAATATTCAATAATTTGCACTTTAATTAATTTTCCAATTAAACATAGGTATTTAATTTAATTTTCAATTAATTAAATACCCTATATTTAATAATTAATTCCAACAATATTCTATTAAATAAATCCCATGATAAATCACATAATATCAATGCATTCAACTAAAATCAACAAAATCAACTCAAACACACGCAAGGATAGGGTCTACGAATTTACGTCAACTTAGACGAATCCGAATAGGGTAGTCAAACTGATACTTGTCCAATACTTAGGACAATTAGGTTTAGGGTAGGATTTGGACCTGAAAACTATCTCCCCTCTCTTATCATTGAGATTATTATGATAGGGCATGCTCACTCCTACCAATTCAGGGAAGACGTAGCCTAGTACCTGCAAACTTGTCATCACAAAGACGAATGTACATGCATATATAATATAAAAAATAATGGATGAGACTAGTTTATCATGTGGATCTCGCCAAAGCAAGTAACTATGAATTTGTCACATACCATACCAAGCACATCAAACAATAATGCAAATCACATAAATGATCCATGTGTATGTAAATCTAGGGTCAGTATTGTTAGAAAACCATAATCAAAATGAAATCCTAACATATACATAATCATCATAAAGTAATCATAAATCACATGAACACAGAAGATATAAAATACTAGAAATGGATTCATAACATAATTAAATGCAATACATAAATATCCTCAAGATCAACTGAAATAACCACACACATAAAAATTCCTAAAAGAGTTTGGCATCCACAAACTGAAAAGCAAACTAAGAGGTGGGTATTACATCCTCCTCCCCTAAAACTAGGCTTACTCCTAGAAGCCTAAAACAAAGATATAGATATCAATCTCTCAACACAAAACATCCAACCAATTTCCAAAAGACTCAAAGTGTGGGTCTCCTAGGACCCTTCTCAGGTCTCTGATTCGAACACTGAGGATCATTCCCCACTATAGGAATTCAAAAACTAGCTAGTGGACCTCTACTCACAGCCCCACTCATAGGATCATGATACACAGGTGGAGGATGATCAAACATTGTATACGCTCTGTGAGACATACCAACATTACCCACTATAGGCTCATAAGTTAATGGCCTATGTCCCAAAACCTGCGGTATACACTGAGGACAATTGACTGCAATGTGCCCAAACTATCCATAGGAAAAGCAAGCTCCTCTACTACCACCTCCTCTAACCAAAGGTGCACTAGACTGGTGGACACTGCCCCTACTGACATCCTGATGCCCAAACTGCATTGGCTGAACTGCCTATTTGTGCTTGTTAGCATAAAAATGTCTGATGCACAGAGTATTACGGAGGTTCCTAATCTGAGGACCACTAAAATTGGGAGGAATGATTCCTCCCTGCTTCTGAGATTGATAACCTCGATAACTAGGAGTAGGTCCACTAGACTGCACTCTCATCTGACCACCACTACCATCAAGGGGGAGTTTCTCACCCTGTTGGTTTAGATGATCTTGTTCAACCAACACAACCTTATAAACTGCATCCCTAAAATCTCAGGATTAGAAGACTCAAACTCCTCCATCAGTGAGGTCGTTAAGCTCTCTGACAAGGTATTGAATCTTCACAAACCAATCCTGATCAAGGCTCCTAGCAACAGCTCTAGACTCAATAGACTCCATACCTGAAGCAACCAAAGGAACCAAATGACAACTCAAAACCAAAACCAATAACATCAAAAGGAAACAAATAATCACAAAGAAATGGTTTTAAATACATCAGAGTTTTATGTTTATGTTTGTTTCAAGTTTTAGAATCAAAAGACAACTAATGGGCATACAAATCTCCCTGAGCTCCCAGTGTAGAAATGTGTGCTCTGATACCAAGTGTAATGCCCTGCCAGGGAACCCAGGAGAACTTAACCTAAACATGACACTAATTTTACAGAATAATTTTTTTCTTAAATGTTTACAAACAATAAGGATAACACTACGGAAGCAACACAATGAAGTACATGACATACACAAATTATAACACAACATAGATAACAATCCTCGAGGGTTCCTTGATGTATAATTACTTAAGCATAATAATCTACAAATAACAATAATAAGAACTAACTTAAAGGTTACATAATCTAAATCCAATAATATACATCTCATAAAATAAGATTACATATACATTTGATACCCAAGGTATACAACCTAATCAACATCCACTGCACAAGTCGCAGGGTATGTAATAATACATAATAAAGCAATACAATGCATCCGTCAAAGAAAGATAACCAATATCCACATACGATACAAGTATATAACTCATGTAACTGAACAAGTCTCCAAAAGACTAAGAAGATGAAACTGCAACAAGGAACATCCAAGCATGAAGAAGAATCCATCAAAATCTCAATGGTAATAAGAATCACTACCACCCGACCGCATGGAACCAAAGGTCCACTCCCACCGTGTTGAGGAGATAGTAACATGCCCACTCACACAGCTATACAACATGAAGGCAAACATCAAGGTATACATGACATCATACTCAATGTATAGGAAGATCATAGAAGTTCACTAAACCACAATAAGAAATACTAAACAATACCAGAGGTAACTGACGCACGTAGGATAACCTAAGTTGTATATAGGGAAGTGTCATCACAAAAGTCTACCCTTGAGTTAACCCTAGTAGTCCCTCTTGGACGTTGGCCCCCAAGTGACTCTATGTGGCTCAGTGTTCCTTTCGTGAAGACAAGGATCCCAACTCTCCCATCCTAGCATGTGATAAACTCAAGGCATGGGTAGAGGCTCAGTTATCTTATTAGTACATTTTAAACCCCTTAATGTTTCATATTTTCACTTATTAAGTAACTTGCCAATGAGATTCCCTAGTAGCCACTTAGGACCCTGGACTCATTGCAAGCCACTTCCCCTCTATACACTTAGTTAACCTACCTAGGTTCATAATCAACACATGAAGGTATACTTAGTTCTCAAATCACATCCTGCCCATTCAGGAGCACATAGGTTCTCAATAAACATACAATTAACAGTACCCTCATAAGACCATGAAATACAACATATCTGAATCAGGTTGGGTATAAGAAATCAGGACCATGACATCATCACAGAAACACAAACTGACATCATACAAGATACCATGTAGAAATCAAAATCCCAAAACCTATGGCTTTACACCCTTAAGGTCATCTATCCCAAACAAATACCCATAAATGAAAATACCACATAACATAAAAGAATACATAACTCGTATCATCACGCACTCAAAATACGACATGGCATAATAAATGCATATTCAGAATACACAAAACAATCATAGTGTTAACGTTCGGATAAACAAATTTATAACATCCTAATTATGCAAATCCGTTCATCCATTAGAATTATTATCCAAAAATAATTAAATAATCAATGAAGACGAATGTTACAATCCCTATAAATTTATTTATAAATTCACATATAAATGAATCTACTAGTTAATTACCAACCACGACTATAATTATAAGGTAATGCATATTTAATAAATTGAAATCAATATTTACCTTTAATATTCATTCTATATCTCCTATCCAAAACACTACCCCTCTAGATACTCCTACATATCCATGTAATCAAAACGTCCACTGATCAAAATAAATGAATTAATAACAATAATAATTAAGGTATTAATTAAACCCTCTTTCGCTTAATAATTAATAATAACCTTAATTATTAATAAAAGATAAATCTCATTTTAATTCTTCCTTAGTTATTAATTAAAAAAACAAATTAATAAAACAAAGTTTATTAAAAACTAAACTTTAAATTTATTAAAAAATTAATTAATAAAAATAGTAATTGCATACTAAATTTTAAAAAAAAATACATTTTAAATAATTGAAATGTATTTAACTAAAGTTAAAGAAAACATATTTTAAATAAAATATAACATATATATTAAAACTAAATTTAAAAAAAAAACTAAACTAAAAACTGACCTAAAAAAAACTAATTTTTAATACTTAAAAAACAAAATAACATAATACAAATGGGGGGAGTCTCGTGGCCCCCACCCCCTCATTTTTACTCCTGTCGCGGGGTGACATGCAGCCCCACTGTACTGTGGGGACCGCGGTCGTGCTGCGGCCCACTTTACAGTGGAAGTCGCAGCCCCCACGACCCCACTTTATATTGGAGACCGCGCGATGGCCGATCCACGGTTGTGGGGGATGTGGTGGCCCCCGCCACCGACTAACTTGTATTTTATTTTATTTTATTTTACTTTTTTATAAAAAAAAACAATCACTTCAATCCGTTTTTAAAAGAAAATCATTTTTTTTCTTTAAAATGAAATTTCAAAAAACGGAATTAAATAGGAAATATTATTATTTTTTGTCTCTTTTCTAATTTTGTCTTTTCCATCTATTTTTTTAGTTGGCTGGTATTTATTTTCTCTGTATTTGTTTTCAGAGGTGTTTTTATTCAATTTTGATTTTTTTTTTCCAAAGGCTAATTTTCTTTAAGCAAGTATTTTTCCCTTCTCTATAGTTCTAACTATAGGGCATTTTAAGTTTTTCGTTTTCTAGGAGTTTAAGGAGGAATTTTTCCATGAAATTTGGCCAGCATAACAATACTATATTAAATAATAATTTTCTAAAACAATAAGTAATCTAGAGTTTCAAGAACACCCATTTTAATAAGAAACTCAAACAACTCCTAATTAAGGAAATCTAATCCAACAAGCACAAAGAAGACAGAATTTTTGTAAGATTTGAAACCAACAAAGGATCAAAACCCTACCTTAGATCCAATGCAAGAAACGGAAATAAATTAGGCCCTTGAAGAAGATTAAACCTTGAATCCTCCAAGCACACACACAATCACAAATTCACACAAACTTTAATCCAACATGCAACCACAAAAATCTCCAATTTCTCCAAATGTCAAGAACAGCCAAAGCTCTCCAAAAATGCTCCAAAAACCTGCTATCCCCAAATAAGAGAAGAATTCTCCTAAAGAGAATCAATTTCCCCTAATCATGCAAACCCTAATGACAACACACCAGTTAACCCCTAAAAGGACTCAACTCAAAATTAAAAGTAAATAATAATTATTAATTAAAATATCTATTTACTTGCACAACTCAACTTTGACTTATTAAACCAAGTTGCATTTTGAATTCAAACTCTAATTTCAACAATGAACTTGCACATGTAATTAATTAAATAATATATTAAATAGATTAAATATTTAAAGCACAATCTTATCCCTGCACTCAAATATTTAATTATTTAATAATGCATTAAATATTCAATTAAATACCAATATTCAATAATTTGCACTTTAATTAATTTTCCAATTAAACATAGGTATTTAATTTAATTTTCAATTAATTAAATACCCTATATTTAATAATTAATTCCAACAATATTCTATTAAATAAATCACATGATAAATCACATAATATCAATGCCTTCAACTGAAATTGACAAAATTAACTCAAACACACACAAGGATAGGGTCCACGAATTTACGTCAACTTAGACAAATCCGGGTAGGGTAGTCAAACTGATACTTGTCCAATACTTAGGACAATTAGGTTTAGGGTAGGATTTGGACCTGAAAACTATCTCCCCTCTCTTACCATTGAGATTATTGCGATAGGGCACGCTCACTCCTGCCAATTCAGGGAAGACGTAGCCCGGTACCTGCAAACCTGTCATCACAAAGACAAACATACATGCATATATAATATAAAAAACAATGGATGAGACTAGTTTATCATGTGGATCTCGCTGAAGCAAGTAACTACGACTATGTCCCATACCATACCAAGCACATTAAACAGTAATGCAAATCACATAAATGATCCATGTGCATACAAATCTAGGGTCGGTATTGTTAGAAAACCATAATCAAAATGAAATCCTAACATATACATAATCATCATAAAGTAACCATAAATCAAATGAACACAGAAGATATAATGTACTAGCAATGGATTCATAACATAATGAAATGCAATACATAAATATCCTCAAGACCAACTGAAATAACCACACATACATAAAAATGCCTAAAAGAGTTTGGCATCCACAAACTGAAAAGCAAACTAAGAGGTGGGTATTACACACATCCTCCACGAGCTCACATGTTTGTGTGCCTCATACTTGCATTATGTGAAAGAATATGTGCTTGAGTCCCCTGAATGATAATGATGCATATAACTATGTGTTTGAGGTGGATGATTCTATACAGCACACTACAAGCACTGAAGCACCCCATGGAGATGTGCATCAGGGGCATACAGAGCCATGGACTCCTACTGTTACGGTAAGAGTAAATAGTTAACTTGTTACATTGTATTTAATTTTAAAAATTCATATTTTTAATAGAATTTTTTATAGTTATTTCCCACTTATGTTTTTTTATGTGTTTCATTTATGTCCAGTTGATGATAGAGGAGGAGATGGCACAGGTGGAGGGGTCCACGCTTTCGGCCATTTCATTTGGCCTTGACACTTCCACGGTACATATGTTTTAATGTACTCATCGGTTTCCTTTTATTATAATATTTTATACTTGTATTTTCTAATTTTTATGATCATATTATTACATACTGATGCAGGTTTCACCAGTTGCCACTTGGGGGCAATGTGAGGGGGTTCAGGCGTATGGTGTTGATAAGGGGAAGGTAATTAAGTATTTTAGATTGTTTAAGCATACATGTATACTTGTCACTTGTGTGTACTCATTTTTAATTACATGTTTTATTTGACAGAGGGTGGTGTCTAATGATGTCGTGAGACCAGTTCGCCATGATAGAGTCACAGGCATCTCAATTCGCAGTGATAGCCCCACAGTACGTATATTTCTAAATTTATTTGTGTGTAGTTTACTATCAAGTATATATTTAATATGATCAAGTCATGATTATATGAAACTTATCTGTTTGACTTTTGTAGGTCACCCCTAGTTTGAGGGAGGTACCATGCCAAGGGTTTGTATCACTGATGACCCAATCGACATTTCCTGAAGAAAGTTCAACAAAGATAAGTTTTAATGTTAATTGAGTTATATTTAAAATGTGTATTTGTTACCAAGGATTTAACATTAAATAGTATATGTCTTACATCAATCTCATGTTCACAAACATATATACAGGTCAGAGTCAACATTGTTGACATTGTCCCTTCACAACTAAAGACATATATTAGGTATCCTAACCGCATGAGGAGACCGAGAAGTGAGGTACATGAGAGTTCAATTTAAAAATATATATATTATTATTGACTGTGATTTTAAATTTTTATTTATTATTTGTAGAAACCATATAAATTAAGTAATCTAACTTGGTGTTTCACTTTTGTGTTTGAATGCAGGATCCATCAGATCCAAAGATTAGTTCGAAGATACTTCACTTTGATCATCCACCAGTAGAATAGGATGTCCTAGAAACATTTGTAGTTGAACTTCTTATGTTGAGATGCCATATGGCACATTTTGAGATGGTGTATGCCATATTGTATCTAGATATGAATTGATTTTGTAATTTTTTGGAGATGGCATGTGCCACATTTTGTACAAAACTATTTCATATATACATTTCTACATGTTCATTTTTTATTATTTTATCTTTTTCATGTGTACTATATATGTATCATTTCCATATTCTATCTTTGGCATGTGTTGTATGTATGTATTATTTCCATGTTATGTCTCTGTCATGCATTGTATTTATGTATGTGTGTTCATTTTTATATTATATCTTTTCCATGTGTTGTATGTATGTATTATTTTCATACTACATCTTCATTCTCTATTAGCCATCTGGTGCACTATACTTTTGAGAGCACCAAAATGTTGATTGCAAGATTCATGGTAGATAGGAGTGCAATTGATTAATTTTTTGTCAAATTCATTATGTTATTTAACATTTATTTTACATGTTGGGATAAGTAAGCCTCTAATTTGGTTTTCAATCTCCTTCATTCATACATGTGGCATGCCCACTAAGACAACCTTTGATCCTTTATAGATTTGGTTTTCATTTGATTAATGTTATTATTTTGATCTAAAAGTAATTTTCATTCTTTTTTATAATCCTTGCAGTCAATGTAATGCGCTTCTTCATACTTCTTCATACTCCTACTATTCAATCATGCTCCAAACTCCATGTTATGAATCCTCCATTCAATAGGCTTCTGCAACCACAACCATCAACCTTGCTTTCATAGGTGATCCTAACTCCTCTAAGGACCCCAACACACTTTTTTCACCCATATACCAAGCCACAAACTCTTCCTTAAAGACATTTTGTCTCCTTCACACATTTGTCCAGTCATACACTGTCCTAGTAGTACAATAGCAAGGGTTTTTAAATATTTTCTCAAAATATTTATAAACAACTCTTAAAATCAATCACATATCTAAATACCCTTTTTCAATCCTATTAATATATCTCAGAACTGATCCCTTTTGTTTTGGACCATCCTACTCAACTTTGCCACTGTCAGTGAACTAAGAGGGCTAATTCGACCCCTTTTCCAAAGCAACTACTAATGCATCTTCACCCTAGACCTTGAGAATTTCAAAAGAGTCATAAAATGACCCTAAACTATGGATTCTAGAACTAATTTGATTATAAGACCTCTCTAAGTGCAAAATCCCTAATTTGCTTCTCAACAACCCCTAAAATCTAGGGCTTGGTCAATGTACAACCTCCCAACACCGTGGACTCAAATAAATGGATGATTCACCATCCTTATACCATCCTAACATGGATTCAAACACAATATCACCCCCTCCAATGGCCAAATCCTCTACTGCTATAGCCATGCACCCTGCATGCAACCCTTCAATATTGTCAAACTCACTCATTCATCCATAATTTTGGTCTTTTGATGTTCCCAAGGTTCTGAGACTAATTAATTTCATATTTGGTTGTTTTAGGACATAATTAACTACTGTCCAAGAGGAGGAGTCTTTGGGTTAAGTTTATGATCTAGTTCCTTTGTAATTTTGCCTATTTTTGTGTATTTTTTAGGTCTCAAAGTTGTAACAGAAGGGTATGGTCCAAAACAACCTACCTCTTTCTTTGTATATGTTGGCAATATTGATAAAGGGTGTTTGAAAACCCCATTTTTTTGCCAAGTGATTTAGAACTTTTTGGAGTTAGGGGTTTTGGAAGGTCGTTGATGTCCTAAAGCAGTGAACTAGGTCTCCTAGCAAATTTCAAGCATTTTGTGCATAATCCATAGAATCTAACTCCATAATCAGTTACTTCCTTCTAAATATGGTTGAATTAGGTCTCTTGTGGCATTAGAAACCTTGATTCAAGTTGTTGGGTTGAAATCTCCTTTTTAGTTAGTGCACCTTGGGAACACTTCAGTCCAACATGCGTCGGAACATTTTTGGTGCTACGCGAGTGAAGAAAGGTCTCCCCTAGAATTTACCTAGCAAACTAGAGCTGATGGAGCTGACGGTTTGGTCCCAGGATGAATGGTTTGAAAGATGCACCATTGAGCAACTTTCAACTAAGCAACAATGTCACTTTTTGCACCAACCGAGATCCAATCGCCAAATGGAATCCGAGTAGAATCTCCCAAAACTAAGCCATGTGCTTGTAGGCCTTCCCAAGATGGTCCTTTTTCACTTCACGAATCTTTGATATATCTCACAAGATACGAGATATGCATCTCAAAAAATCACTACCAAATTTGGCTTAGTCCACCTTGGGAACACTTCGGTCTGACATGTGTCAGAACATTCTTGGTGCTATGCGAGTGAAGAAAGGTCTCTCCTAGAATTTACCTAGCCAAAGGGAGCTAATGGAGCTGACGGTTTGGTCCCACGATGAATGGTTTGAAAGATGCACTATTGAGCAACTTTCAACTAAGTAACAATGTCACTTTTTGCACCAACCAAGATCTGGTCGCCAAATGGAATCAGGGTGGAACCTCCCAGAACAGAGCCACATTCTTGTAAGCCTTCCCAAGATGGTCCTTATGCACTTCATGGATCTTTGATATCTCTCACGAGGTTTGAGCTATGGATCTCCAAAAATTGCTGCCAAATTTGGCTTAGTGCACCTTGGGAACACTTCGGTTTGACATGCGCCAGAACATTCTTGGTGCTATGCAAGAAAAGAAAGGTCTCCCCTAGCATTTAACCGGTCAACTAGAGCCGATGGAGCTGACGGTTTGGTCCCAGGATGAACATTTTGAAAGATGCACCATTGAGTAACTTTTAACTGAGCAACAATGACACTTTTTACACCAACTGAGATCCAGTTGCCAAATGGAATCAGAGTAGAATCTCCCAGAAAAGAGCCATGTTCTTGTAGGCCTTCCCAAGATGGTCCATGTGCACTTCATGGATCTTTGATATCTCTCACAAGGTCCGAGATATGGATCTCCAAAAATCACTGCCAAATTTAGCTTAGTGCACCTTGGGAACACTTCGGTCTGACATGCACCAGAACATTCTTGGTGCTATATGAGAAAAGAAAGGTCTCCCCTACTGTTTACCCAGCCAACTGGAGCTGATGGAGCTGACAGCTTGGTCCCACGACGAACGGTTTGAAAGATAAACCATGAGCAACTTTGAACTGAGCAACAATGACACTTTTTGCACTAATCAAGATCTGGTTTCCAAATGGAATCAGAGTGGAATCTCCCAAAACCAAGCCACATGCTTGTAGGCCTTCCCAAGATGGTCCTTTTACAATTCATGTATCTTTGATATCTCTCACGAGGTCCGAGATATGGATCTCCAAAAATCGCTACCAAATTTGGCTTAGTGCATCTTGGGAACACTTCACATGTGTTGGAACATTCTTGGTGCTATGCGAGAAAAGAAAGGTCTCCCCTAGCATTTACTTGGCCAATTGGAGCCGATGGAGCTGATGGTTTGGTCCCACAATGAACGGTTTAAAAGATGCACCGTTGAGAAACTTTCAACTGAGCAATAATGACACTTTTTGCACCAACCGAGATCCGGTTGCCAAATAGAATCAGAGTGGAATATCTTAGAACCAAGTCACATTCTTGTAGGCCTTCCCAAGATGGTCCTTGTTCACTTCACAGATATTTTATATCTCTCACGAGGTCTAAGATATGGATCTCCAAAAATTGCTGCCAAATTTGGCTTAGTGCACCTTGGGAACACTTCGGTCCGACATGCGCCGGAATGTTCTTGGTGCTACACGAACAAAGAAAGGTCTCCCCTAGAATTTACCTAACAAACTAGAGCTGATGGTTTGGTCCCACAATGAATGGTTCTTGATGCTCTCAAATTCTTAGTGGTATGTGACTGGTAGAGAAGCATAGACTAGATGCTCGATTCCCCATAACTTTTGATGGGTATTATTTCAAGAACCAAAAATGGATAAATGATATTCTCTCATGTGCTCAAAGGTATCCCAAGCATTATATTGGTCGAGTTCAAGGTTTGACGGGTACTTCCTTTGTTAAGTTCCCCAATTAGCCCTTCCAAGCCAAAGTGAGGGTTCCTAAGTTAGAGGAGTTGTCCAATATTTCAAGACTGGTCCTTTTGGGAAAAGTGCTGCCCCAACTAGTACTATTTGATAATAAAATTAATTTCCAAGGACCTTTGGGATATTTTGAAGTAAAACTAGAAAAGGTGTTCTATATGGATGAATTTTTCATGTAATTACGTGACTTTTTGAAATTATACGGATCTATGCTTTACTACTTTGAAAACATTCAACAAAGCCTTATATTTTATTGTACAAGAATTTATAAGACATCTTATCTAACACATTTGAAATAAATCCTTAAGAATTTTTTATCAAATATTTGCATTCTTGCATTTATTTCATCATTATACAAGTTTGATTATATCAATGTTATCAAAATTTTGAGATATAGAATTTCAAAATCTTAGATACAGAACTATATATATCAAAATTTTAAGTGTCATTTCTGCTCCTAAAGTGCATAAGTTTAACACATGGTACTCGATGACATCTACATTCTAATCCCTGCATTCAAAAGGCACAAGAAAAAAAAAAATTTATAGGTCAAGCCAAAAAGATTATGAATGTATAAGTAACTAAATGAACCAAAGAACATGACTAGCCAATACATAGCAAATTTTACCATCATAAAAGATCTAGGCTAATCAAATGCACACCTCAATCTCCTATATCTATCATATATGTATCCAACTGCACTTACAATCCACATACAAAACCAGGTTTATTGGCCAAGTTTAAAGTAGAAAACTACAATGAACATGTATTTAACGTAACCATAATCAACATGGAAAACCTTATAGTGAGTTGCACTTACCTACTAAGTGTGCCTGAAGAGTCATCTCTTTGCTTGAGGGTATTCAATATTGCTTCATGATCAGCATTACTAATAGTCCAAAGTTCATTTATCTTTGGTTTTCCTTGATGTTTCAGCAACTTAACATTGGCTACTATAACAAGGTGTGAATACACGAGAATGGTTTTGTGCTTCTCATAGTCTTCAAACGCAGGAATACCATTATTTCTAATTATGTATGTGCACAACCATGTTTTGGAAACAACATGTGATTGTGTTAGATATGTGAACATATCATCATCTATCGTCAGTCGTGCAAGTTTTTGCTTTCCTCGTACACAACGTGCTAACCAGTAATCTGATCTCTCATCATTCCCCTATGGTGCAACCAATGTAAAAACATGTCCTAGCTGTAGAAGATCTGAAAGATGATCGTAGTCAAGTGAACAATCCATGTCATCATTTATTACAGAGAGTGTGATAGATAAAGGAGTTAGATAATGTGGAACCCATGTATTGACCCACTCACTTGACTCACATTGATCCCCATCACACTGAAGATACCTCAGACAAAAACAAGCCAACTCTCGTGTCTAAATGGTCTTTATACTAGCATTTGAGCTTCAAAATGAATGCATTTTTGAAGAATCTTTCACGGTTTGACAATCCAACCTATCTCCAATTGTTCCCAACTCAACCAATCAAAAGAAACTATGCACCGCTAAATCAAGAGTCCCCCCTGTGACAATGCTGAAGTACACCAATCAACAATAGAATGAGCATCAAGGAGTTCTACACCAGAAATCCTTAATTTCTCCTTAACTAGAGCTCTCTTTACACATTCACCTGCTCCATCATGCTCCCCTTTTCCATGACCAGCCTCAAAAAACTCCAAATATGAGGTACACCTGTCTCTACATGCATTCTACATAACCAATAAAATATACGAGCATTTTTCAACTGACCTATGCAATTATCTAACCAAATGAAATGTCTATCCTGTTGGTTAACAGTTTGTCCTCGCGTTAGATTTATAATCTTTGACTCTTCTTAACACCCAAGGTGAGAGAACAAAAGGATGTCACCAACAAATGGGTCAGTGTATGTTATCTATCACTGCCCTCTGAATTGACAGGTACAGCTCCCTGATTGTGTTTGATATGCAATGAATGTGTCTTTTTATTGATCGTCAGATTATTCCTTATGAGTTTTAACCAAATTGTTTGTAGGCACAAACAATTCAAGCAAGGATAAAAGTGGATAACCTATAATCCCCAATGGAATGTTGATCACAGATTATCATGAAGTCTATCTTCTAACCTAAACCTATCTACTCTAAGAATGCATATCCTACTAAGGAGAATAGAAGCAGAATCATACGTAGACAGCAAATGGAATCGCTTATATAGTAACTACTAACGTGAAATGGAATTCAAGCAGGAATTACAGTTCCATGTATAATTGTACTTTCTATTCAGGTGCATCTAAATAATTGGATGGATAGGAGAAGAATCATACATGAAAGCTAAATAGAATTACTTTTACTATAATTACCAACATGAAATGGAATCCAGTAAGCAACTACAGCTTCACATATAACTATTCTTCCTATTCAAATGCAAAATGAACAACTACTGGCACAACAAACATGAAATAAAGCTTAGCAAATAGAATTACTCTGCTCCAATACCAGGTTTGCCGACCCTTACATTGATTTCCTTCACAGTATTTATAGATTTTACATACAATGCTTACTGGAAATGATTCAACTTCCAGAATACAAAAAGACAAGGCATAAAGAGAGAACATCTCGATGATAG
>MU224363.1:862758-886021 GCA_018584345.1 Thuja plicata
TTTTCTTCATTGTAGAGGATCTTTGTTTTGAGCATCATTACTATAGGCAAATTTAGCTTTGATTTCATGCTTTTAGCTTACTTTCTTGCATAATTAGTATAATTTTTATTGGAATTGAACATTGTTTGGCTTTCATTTATGATCAATTTGTAGGGGCTAACAATTCAATCTTGTGCTTTAAAAGCTTTCTAGATTTATTTGCTAATCAAATTCTAGCTTAAAAAGCATTCTTTTCTAGATTACAAGCATTTTCCTTTCTAGATTAAAAGCATTCAAATTCTTAGATTAATTGCACTTTTACTTCCATAGCTAGTTGCAAATTCATTCTTAGACTAAATGTACTTCACTTTCATAGCTTAAATCATGTCTTAATTCATAGATAATAGCACTTTCTCATAACTAGATGCATATTTCTCATAATTAATGGCTTTCTTCATTCACTTGCACTATTGAAATCCTCCATATTAGCAATGGTCAGGTTGTTGGATCTCGTTCTGAGGGTAAACTGCAACAATCACATCTAATTAGGAGGCAACAGGTCGCTTCAATCACATTTGCAAAGCAAACAATTCATGTTTGTCTTTGTGAATTCATTGATTGTGTAAGGACTATGTTGCGTTTGTGTTGAATCAAGAGGTCCACATTCAGCATACAACACCTATATCCCTGATAGTGGCACTAGGAGATAGTTACCTTAACCGTTCATGTTGAGCCAATGGCGTCCCTGTAAGGGTGACATATCTATATTGTTGCTTTATTAATTAACCCTCTAGTTATTGTGGTAAATCAAGATTCATAATGCATTATGTGAATTGACCAGTGAGTGTGTCTGTACATTTAGGGTTCTGCAGTTGTCGTGGAAGTTATTTAATTTAAATGTTGATTTTATTATTTTGGGGAAATTTTAATGTTGTATTTTATTTTATTTATTTACTGGCTAATTTATCGTAGATGAATTCCAAATGCTTGGAATGGTTTTATTTAATTTTGGGGTTTTAGCCAATTACTTTATTAAATGGTTTAATAACCTAATTTATAAGTCGCTTTCTAAATAGTGTTTATATGAGGCAAAAGTGAGTTTTTAACTCACTTCTCATTTTGGTAATTGAAGAATTTGAAGTTTTGCTCCAAAAACCTTTTAGAGAAACTTGATTTTGTGCTCGTTGTGTTTGATCCGCTCGTCAAATTTTTGTGGGTAGCGGCTCGTTGGAATCGTGTCACGATTCCTTACCTTCTTGTAGAGCCATTTTCATTTTTGGCAGACTCTTCCCAATTTTCTACCCGTTCTTGGTTTTTACGAGTCGTGTGAGGTAGGGCTTTCTCAATTTCAATATTTTGCTCTATTTTTTGTTCATTCTTACAATGGCTAAATGTTTGGGGGTTGCGAACTAGTATTCCCCTCTATTTTTATGTATTTCCATGACCTGGTTGGGCAGGCATGAACATTTTAGTGAATTCATACTTTAGAAATTAAAGTTTATACCTAGTTATGCTGCCAGATTTTGTGTGTGCCCGGAAGTTAATTTTATTCATGTTTTGGTAGTTTGGGAATGTTTTAAAAATGGGTTTTTGATTTCATCAAATTATTAGAAGTTTGAATATTGAGTGTTTTTTTTGGCGTTGCCTCGTTTTGCATGTCACCAAGTTCTTATTTGTTGCCTTATTGGCGTGTTTTGAGTTATTTTTTTGGTAGCCTTTGTTGCAAGGAATAGGATTGTGGAATTGGAATGGATAGAGGACATTCTAGTATTTTCTTATCCCAATCTGAAGTGCTCTGTCAGCGTGTTTTGGTGGTTTTGGCCTTTTGGTCGGTTTTGTTTGTTTTGTTTATCATTTGTGGAATCCACTCGGATGTGCTTTCCCAAGTGAAGTTTTTTATTTCATCTTGGTTCATTCCTTGAAACTAGCCCCTTTTTTTATCATTACATTTCTTGGTTACGTGGTGATGGTTGTGCTCACCCACGTGCACGTGAGCATGCTTATGTTGGACCTTGCAAGATGCAGACTCCTGGATATAGGCCAGTTGAGGGTTTGTTCATTTGGGGGTTGGGTTTGGAATTTCATTGCCTTTTGGCACTTGTCATATAGAGATCAAGGGTATGTATGGGTAGACATGTGGAGTGGCTTCTCATGATTATCCCAACCTGGAAGTGGTCAACAAGGTAACGTGGAGAGGTTTTAATAAATTGATAACCAATTAAACACATGGGTAATAAAACTTAATTAAAGATAAGAATTTTACCTATATGGTATGTGGCCTCATGCGGGAGTTGATTGACCATACCATATGTCACTTGGGGGTACCAAGGGTGAGGGTGCAATGTCCATTTGACAGTCAGTCTCTGACGCGAGCCAGTACAAGGGCACAGTATGAGGCCTCATGCGGGAGTTGATTGACCATACCACATACTTCTTGGGATAGTACAAGCCAAGTGATGACACTCCACTAGAGTCCCTGCATAGTATCCTTAGTGTATTATGAGTAGTGACCTGAAATACTGCATTTTTGCCATGATCTTTGTGTACCTTTAGTCTTGCATTGATTGGCGTGTGTGTGCCTTACGCGCCTATAGTTGAGTCATTATCTTCATGAGCATGGCGGGGTGGACATGCAAGTAACGCATGGTTGTGTGGCATTTCTAACCTATACCACTATTGGGCATCAGTGTACAGAGATGATCTACTTCCAGCTACATGATTGGAGCTTGTTGCTCACTTATTCTTCATCGCACTTTCAGTGATTTATTGTAGTTCTTGTATTTATGTTTATGTAACTATGATAGTTTTTTTTAGATGCTTAGATTCTTTGTGGTTATTGTATTTATGCTTTTGGGGAAATCGAGTGTTTACCTCCTCGATTTGTCTGCTTCTGGTACTCCTCGTTGTGGAGATTTCCTTCTTGTTTTAGCTTAAAACTTCCTAATTTTTCATCTTGGGCTGGAAGGACAGCATCTCATATGAGTATCTATAGGCTCTCATACGAGCTTGCGTAGTTGGTCATATGGGACCTTATAGGGTCTCGTACGAGTTCCTGCCCACTCATATCAGTCTTAAAGTCACTCATATGGAAACTCATGGATACTCATATGAGGAACTGTACATACTTGTACGACATTTATGTGGTGTTACTCATATGGTGTACAGAGGGAACTTTAGCCTTCAAATGGAAGATGAAAGTTGGCTTTCCAAATACCCTTTTTAGTGTTACACCTTACCCAATCAAGACAGTTTGTGTATCGAATGATTTTGCATAAGGCTATGTTATTCATGGTTGTCTTTGTGTTTATTGGTAATGAGCTTGTATGATTTAACCATGGTAGAAATTATGCTTTGGGTTTAAAATGAATCATCGTAGAATAACGTAGTAATTGTTTGTATCTTGTGTGTTAATCATTTAGTTGGTAATGTATAATGGTGTTGGTTTGTGCTTGGGAATTCTTGGTGTTGTGCTAGTCTTCTTCTTTGCGCTCTATTATGCATTGTTTATTTCAAAAAAAAATATTGTTACTTTAGTATTGGTTTTATCCTTGTTTCCAAGGATTCTCGGGTTGGCGTTACATCTTGTATCAGAGCCTATGTTCTAACACTGAGATCTCTATGTTATGCTTCCATTATGATGGTTTTAGTGTCAGAGTGTGTATATATGTTGATACTTGATTTTTATATTATGTCTATGCTTGTGGTATGTTTTATGGTATCATCTTGTGGTTCTGACCCTTTCCTTATTGGCCTATGAAGGATGCCTCCTACACGTAGACATGGATGAGGTTGTGACCAAAGGAATGTCGGTCTTAACAACGATGAGGAAGAACATCAAGAGAAAGAGAATCATGAGGAGGAACATAGGGAGGAGGAAAGACAGGGAAAGAACCAAGGTGGTGTGGAGGCATTGGTGCCTTTGCTTCAGGAACTCATTGCACAGTTGGGACCTAGAGTTGACAAGTCACAACATGAGGGATCTCAGCATGGAGGTTCACAGGGGGGAGATTCAAGTATGTCTAAGTGGGGAGTAGAGGGGAGAGAGTGCAAGCGTTCTCATACGCTACCTGGTGGTAGAGGAGCTCTTAGGAGAGGCAGGGTTGCAGGTGATGAGGACACTGTCCGTGTGGACATGATGAGAGACCTCTTGCGGTCTTGACCATTATTATTTGATGGTAAGGGAGGTGGCAGCAAGGTTGATACGTGGTTGTTAGACCTTGGATGTTGCTTCAATATGTACCCCTATGTGAGCAACCTTAGAGAAATTTGTTCAGGGCCTTAATGGCTTAATTATTGGAGATGTACGTATGCATCAGTCTGGGACACTAGCACTTGTCATCGAGAAGGTGAGGATCACAGAGAGCAATGTTGTGAAGGGATTTAGTAGTAGGGTAGGTTCGCAAAGCCATAGTGCATAACCTATAGGGTCAACTGCACAATCTACTCAAACACAGTCTACTGGGTCGTCCCGCTCTAAGTAGACACCCTAGAAGGAAGGTCATCCTTATCATAGTAGACCACACCATTCTCAGAATTAGTAGAGTGGTCAGGATTTGGGTACCCTAGGAAGTTAGGGGCATGTTTAGCAGCAGGGCAACCAGTCTCACTATAGTCAGCCAGCTCCGAGTGTTCAATCGAGCCCTAGTAGAGGGAGTTTTCAGCAGTCTAGTGCACTTTAGAATGGATGTGGTTATGTTTTAGGACCATGTTTCTCTTGCAGTCAACAGGGCCACAGGGCAACAATGTGTCCACATAAGTTGTTGCTTAGTTAGAGCAGGGGTGCCTCCATGTCTAAGCCTACAATTGGGGATGCAGGTAGGTCCCACAGAGATTTTGTGGTGGTTTATAACTGTCATTCCAAGCACCAAGACACCGTATTTGATACTATAGGTGTATTACATAGTATTTATACCACTTTTTTATTTGATTTCGGTGCTTCAGATTCTTTTATTTCACCTTCTCTTGTTCAATAATGTGGGCTAGTGGCAGCATGACAAGTTGACAAGTGGCAGGTTGAGTTATCCATGGGATCCAAAGTGTCTATGGATTCCCTTGTCTGTGGTTGCATGTTGGATTTGGGCACCTTCACCACCACCATAAACCTTCATGTCCTACTCTTAGGTACTTATTGCATTGTGTTGGGTATGGATTGGTTAGATTCCCACCATGCGAGTATTGATTTTTGTCGTAAGTCGTTGTAGTGTGTTAATGACACAGGTGGGTATGTTGAGCTTATTGGGGTCCAAAGACTTATTTCACTTTGTATGATCTTAGTTAAGCAGCTAAAGTGGAGTATGCGACAGGGATGTCAGTTGTTCGCAGTTTCTGTTAGTGACCTTAATGAGGTTGAGGGTCAAGAAGTGACTCTTGATGATCATCCGCTCCTCCGTGAGTTTGCTGATGTGTTTCTGGATGAGATACCAGGTATGTTGCCTCAACATGACATCAATTTTTGCATTGATCTCATTCCGAGAGCTGAGCTTATTTCTCAGGCACCATATCACATGACTACTTAGGAGTTGAGTGAGCTTTGTTTGCAGCTTGCAAAGTTTTTAGCTAAGGGCCATATTCATCCTAGTGTATACCCATGGGGTGAACTAGTCATTTTCATGAAGAAGAAGGATGGATCCTTGCGCTTGTGTATTGACTATCAACAGTTAAATAAGGTTACGGTGAAGAACCGATGCCCCTTGTCGAGGATTGACTATTTGTTTGATCAAATGAAGGGAGAAAGAGTATTCTCGAAGATTGATCTAAAGTCAGGATACCATCAGCTTTGAATCTGGGAGGCTGATATTCATCGGATAGCTTTCCATACACACTATGGGCATTATGAGTTTACGGTTGTACCTTTTGGGTTGACCATTGTACCATTAGTGTTCACGAGTTTGATGAACAGGGTGTTCCACACGTACCTTGATTAGTTTATCCTTGTATTTTTGGATGACATATTGATCTATTCAAAGACCATTGAGGAGCATGAAATCCATTTGTGTCAGGTATTTCAGTGTTTACATGACCATTAGTTGTATGGAAACCTGGCCAAATGTGATTTCTTTCAGTCTGAGGTGAAGTATTTGGGGCACATCATTTTAGGTGATGGTATTACAGTGGATCCTTCTAAGATCTGAGCTATCATGGAATGGCCAGCACCCACGAGTGTTCCCAATGTTCATAGTTTCATGGGTTTCTTGAGTTACTACCATCAATTTGTGAAGGATTTCTCTCGGTTGGCTCATCCTATCACTTCTCTTCATAGTAAAGGAAAGAAGTTTGTATGGACTGAGCAGTGCGAGACAACTTTTGAGGCTCTTAAGTAGCGTTTGACCAGTGCACCTATCTTGGCAGTGCCAAATCCTCTAGGTGAGTTCATGGTGTGCATTGATGCGTCTTTGGAGGGTATAAGGGAATTTCTTATGCAGAAGGGACATGTGATTTCTTATGAGTCCAAAAATCTCAAAGACCATGAGATGAACTGTTGTGGACTGGACTGTTGTGGCACCTTGAGCGCATTTATGTACCGATGTTGGGGGATCTTTGTTCCTTGATTTTGATAGAAGCACATCATGCACCGTATTCCACACATCCTAGCATCAAGAAGATGCATGTAGACCTCAGACGGTTATACTTTTGGTCAGGGATAAGGTGTGATGTTGCTGATTTTTTGCTCGATGTCTTGAGTGTCAGAAAGTGAAGGTAGAGCATCAACAACTTGCGGGTCTTTTGCAGCCACATTCCATTCCCGAGTGGAAGTGGGATACCATATCCATCAATTTTATCAGAGGGTTTCCTATGTCATCATGTCGCCACAATGCTATTATGGTCATAGTGGACAAGTTGTCCAAGGTAGCTCACTTTTCACCCATGAGGGCATCATATATTATTGCCTTGGTTGTACATGTGTTCTTGGAGGATATTGTTTGGTTGCATGAGATTCCTCATAGGATTATCTTGGATAGAGACTCAGTGTTCACTTCGGCACTATGGACATCTCTTCAGCATGCCTTGGGTGCACAACTCAATTTTAGTTCTACTTATCACCCAGAGATAGATGGATAAATAGAGCAGGTGAATCATGTCCTTGAGGACATGCTTCGCATGTACGTGATGGATTAGCAGACGAGGTGGAGGACTATTTATACTTGGTTGAGTTTTCTTATAATAATGGGTACCATAGTTCTCTTGGCATGACACAATTTTAGGGCTTGTATGGTAGGTCGTGTCATACTCCGTTGAATTGGGAACGTTTAGAGGACTGAGTATTTTTGGGTTCAAAGATGCTTCAGGATATGGAGCAGTAGGTGGTTCATATTAGAGAGCATTTGGTTACTGCTTAGGATCAGTAGAAGAAGTATGTTGATTCCCATAGGCTGGATCATCATGATTATGTTGGTGACTGTGTTTCTGAGAGTTCACCCATGGAAGAACCTCATCTATTATGGGAAAGGCTCTAAGTTAGCTCTACACTTTGTTGGACTTTTTGATATCCTTGAGAGGATTGCTCCTATTGCTTATCATTTGGTGTTTCCACCTAGCCTATCATGCATCCAAGATGTTTTTCATGTTTCTATGTTGAGACAGTATATTATGGATGTGACCTGTGTTCTTGATTGGGATGCTTTACAGGTAGAGGATAAGCAACTTTATTTGGAGCCCATCTACATTCTTCAGCATCGGAGGCTGCCCCTCAAAGGTTTAGACATAGAGCACGTTAGGGTCCAATGGGACCCGAGTGATGAGACTTCTGACACATGGGAGGATGTGTCACGGTTGAGAGATTTTTACCCATACCTTTTTGCAGGATTCTAGGAGTAATCCTATACCTAGTGGGGGAGGATGTAGTGCCTCCCGTGTTTGCATTTTGTTCCATGGTTATTTTGATCGAGAGACACTTTGTTTATTGTTGGTTTATTTGCATGATGAGATGCTTCGATGACCTTACCTTACTTTGATTACCAGTATCATAGTTGTTATATGCTAGATGATGTTGTTGTTCAGTTTGATCATATTTGCATGATGATGCTAGTGATGTGACATGATGCTTTATGATGATATTTGGGTTATTTGTATTTGGAGTTGGATTGAGGAGTATATTGTTATTTGATGGTTTTTATTTGGACTTCTGGTTATGGTGCAATTATGTTGTGGATAATTGTCTTTTATTTTCAATAGTTATATGCTCATATGGTTGTAAATGGTTATTTAATGTTTTAATTTTAATGCGTTATCATTTGATTATATATATGTTATGATGTTGCAATGTGCCACCGTTATGCATTTTTCTTGTTGGTGCTAGTAGGAATTGAAACAGAGTCATAGTCACTTGCTTGTGAGATCCACACAATGTCCCATTCTGCTTCAACGTAATTATGTGTTGTCTATGCTTCGGTATTTATATGAATGGGAAACTAAACTTGATGTTTGTTTGTTTACTGAACATGTACCAGGTACATTCATCTTGAGTACAGGATTTGAGTGTGTACCTATATTCCCAACAATGGCACCAGGAGATAGTGACCTTGACAGTTCATGTTGAGCCAATATCGTCCCTGTAAGGGTGACGTATCCATAGTATTGTTTTATTAATTAACCCTTCGGTTATTGTGGTAAATTGAGATTCATAATGCATTATGTGAATTGACCAATGATCGTGTCTATGCATTTGGGGTTCCGCAGTTGTCATGGAAGTTATTTAATTTAAATGTTGATTTTATTGTTTTGGGGGAATTTAAATGTTTTATTTTATTTTATTTATTTTCTGGCTGATTTGTCGTAAATGAATTCCAAATGCTTAGAATGGTTTTATTTAATTTTGGGGTTTCAGCCAATTAGTTTATTAAATGGTTTAATAACCTAATTTATAAGTCACTTTTTAAAAAGTGCTTATATGAGGCAAAAGTGAGTTTTTAACTCACTTCTCATTTTGCTAATTGGAGAATTTGAAGTTTTGCTCCAAAACCCTTTTGGAGAAATTTGATTTTGTGCTTGTTGTGTTCGATCTGCTCATCTAATTTTTGTGGGTAGTAGATCGTTGGAATCGTGTCACAATTCCTTACCTTCCTATGGATCTATTTTCATTTTTGGCAAACTACCCATTATTGGTTTTTACCAGTCGTGTGAGGTAGGACTTTCTCAATTTAACCATTTTGCTCTATTTTTTGTTCATCCTTTTAATGGATAAATGTTTGGGGCTTGAGAACTAGTGTTCCCCTCCATTTTTTCTACATTTCCATGACTCGGTTGGGCGGGCATGAGCATTTTAGTGAATTCATACTTTAGAAATTAAAGTTTATACCTAGTTATATTGCCAGATTTTGTGTGTGCCTGGAAGTTAAATTTTAGTGGATTTTTGGTAGTTTGGGAATGTTTAAAAATGGGTTTTCAATTACGTCAAATTTTGAGAAGTTTGAATTTTGAGTGTTTTTTTTTTGCGCCGCCTCATTTTGTGTCACCCAGTTCTTGTTTGTTGCCTTGTTGGTATGTTTTGAGTTATATTTTTTGTAGCCTTTGCTAAAAGGAATAGGATTGTGTAATTGGAATGGATAGAGGACATTATTGGTATTTTCTTATCCCAATCTGAAGTGCTCCGTCAGTGTGTTTTGGTGGTTTTGGCCTTTTGGTCGATTTTGTTCATTTGTTTATCTTTTATGGAATCCTCTCGAATGTTCTTTCCCGAGTGAGGTTTTTTATTTCATCTTGGTTCATTCCTTAAATCTATCCCATTTCTTATCATTACATTTCTTGGTTACGTGGTGATGGTTGTGTTCACCTACGTGCACATGAGTGTGCTTATGTTAGAGCTTACGAGATCCAAACTCCTAGATACATGCCAGTTGAGTGTTTGTTCATTTGGAGGTTGGGTTGGGAATCACATTGCCTTTTGGAAATCGTCGTATGGTGATCAAGGGTATGTATGGGTAGACATGTGGAGTGGCTTCTCATGATTATCCTGGCCTGAAAGTTGTCGACAAGGTAACGTGGAGAGGTTTTAATAAGTGATAACCAATTAAACACATGGGTAATAAAACTTAATAAAAGATAAGAGTTTTACCTATATGGTATGTGGCCTCTTGCAAGAGTTGATTGACCATACAATGTGTCACTTTGGAGTACCAAGGACTGTCGCTTGGGAGTACCAAGGGTGAGGAAGTAGTGTTTGTTCGATGACCAGTCTCTGATGTGAGATGGTACAAGGGCACGGTATGAGGCCTTCTGCAGGAGTTGGCTGATCCTACCACATATTTCTTGGGCTAGTACGAGCCAAGTGATGACACTCCAATAGATTCCCTACATAGTATCCTTAGTGTATTCTGAGAAGTGACTTGGAATACTGCATTTTCTGTCATGATCTTTGTGTACCTTGAGTCTTGCATTGATTGGCATGTGTGTATCCTCTTGCATGTGTGTGTCTTATGCGTTTGTGTTCGAGTCATTATCTCCATGAGCATGACAGGGTGGGCATGCGAGTACCACTTGGTTGGGTGACATTGCTAACCTATACCACTACTAGGGGTCAGTGTACAGAGATGATCTACTTCCAACTACAGGGTTGGAGCTTGTTGCTCACTTATTTCTCCTTGCACTTTCAGTGATTTATTGCAGTTCTTTTATTCATGTTTATGTAACATTGATAGATGTTTTTAGATACTTAGATTCTTTGTGGTTGTTGTATTTATTCTTTTGGGACAATCAAGTGTTTACCTCCTCGATTTTCCTGCTTTCGGTACTCCCCAGTATAGAGATTTCCTTCTTGTTTTGTCTTAAAACTTCCTAATTTTTTATCTTGGTCTGGAAGGGCAACATCTCGTACGAGTAGCTATAGGATCTCGTACGAGTTTGCGTAATTGGTCATATGGGACCTTATAGGGTCTCATATGAGTTCCTGCCCACTCATAGCAGTCTTGAAGTCACTCGTATGGCAACTCGTGGATACTCATATGAAGAAATGTGCATACTTGTATGACATTTCTCGTGTTACTCGTATGGTGGACAGAGGGCACTTTAGCCTTCGACCGAAAGATGAAAGTTGGCTTTCTGGATACCCTTTTTAGCATTACACCTTCCCCAATTAGGACAGTTTGCATATCAAATATTTTTACATAAGGGTATGCTATTTGTGGTTGTCTTTGCATTTAATCTGGTAATGAACTTGTATGATTTAACCATGGTAGGAATTTTGCTTTGGGTTTAAAATGAATCATCGCGGAATAACATAGTAATTGGATGTATATTATGTGTTAATCATGTAGTTGGTAATGCATTATGGTGTTGGTTTGTGCTTGGGAGTTCCTGGTGTTGTGTTAGTCTTCTGCTTTGCACTATGTTATGCATTGCTTCTTCTTCTTTTTTTAAATATTGTTACCTTAGTATTGGTTTTATCCTTGTTTCCAAGGATTCCCGGGCGGGGCATTACATAAGTCATGTTAGAATAATGTTGGAGAGTGCAATAATCCATAAAACTGAAATCATTTTACTTTCTGTTGTTGATTTCATGGTAAATTATTTGTATTCTCAGTAAGAAATTGGAAGCTATGGTGGGAACTTTGTTCTGCGGCTGTTTCTGCAACCATTCGAACTTTGTTCTTTGATTGTTCCTGCAGCCAAGGCATAACAGAGTAACTTCCTATTTGTTTGCTAAGAACTACATTTTTGTTATCTGCTTCATTTGTTTAGTTTTTGATTCATGTTTAGTTCTCAAGCATTTTCCTTTAGTACTATTTCCTTGAAGAAAACTAGTAAACACATTATACATTCGTGAAATTATCATGAAGAAAAATTTGGCTATTTTGAACAAACAAACTTATTTAACATAAAGAAAATGGAGTAGGAGACAATCTTCAAATGATATTTTAAATTAATTTCTTCAGAATTATTCATACATTTCATTTAATACAAGACTGTCATTCTTATTTCTGCAAAAAATAACTATTACATAAACTATTCTACTTGTTCTTGTACAAAGAATTTTTCAGAACCTGTAAGATAGTCCTTGATATTCCATTTATAGTCACAAGGAATACAATAAGCTACAGGCCAGAGTATCACTTTTATATTATGTTACCAATTGCCACTAGCCAATGATAAAAGATATTCTCCAAATGAAGGTTGTTACCTCTATTTGTGTCCTCGAGTGAACCCAGAGGAGGCCACGGAGTGCTTATTATTGTGAGGCCTATGATCCAACCGGGCTTCTAATCCATTTCATTATCACACATGGGTGGTTTTTTAGGCATAAAATTCCAGGAGTTAAAATTCTCACCATCTTCCCTTGCGGTATATGGCATTGAAAATACAGCACAAGGATAAACAAATGACTCCAAACTTCCATATTTTGTGTCTACACCCAGAATTTTCTTTGCTTCCATCCTACAAAATGGAACCAAAGTGGTAATTTGAGAGATCAAAGGTATTTGAAAGTTGTGGACAGATTTTTCAACAGTACAGATCTTTTAGTATCTCTGCGATTACTGAAAGCAATTTCAGTATCTCTGCGATTACTGAAGGCAATTTCAATATCTCTACGATTATAACATGTATTATCAACTGGTTCACCACAACGATCCTTGTATATATCCTGCAACATGGCTTGGTCTAGCCCCTTCTTGTTACAGTAAAATCCCTCTATAGCCTTAGCAAACCCCATCTTTAGCACTCCAACAAAGAAACACCCCCTTCCAATCATGAAAAACCCAAATTTAGACAACACACATAACTCATTTTACATTTTTTCCTTCCTGTATTTAAGTTATTGCTCACACTTTCAAACTGTCAAAAAAGAAGCAACAACTATCCCTAGATTTGCACCTATCCAAACAGCTACAAGACCTATCATTTTGGCCTTTTCCCTTGGTTATAGAAAGTTAAATGTGACACTCAAAGGGATGAGTTGTAAGGGAAACGACTACACATACATCAAAAGGATAGCTGACAAGACCAATTTATGAGTTTAATAATTAATTTAAAATATATAATACAATTTTATTTTGTTTTTTAAATTAATTATTAAACTCAAAATTTGGTCTTGTCAGGTATCCTTTTGATGCGTGTGTAGCTATTCGCAAGCCGTAAGATAATGATTTTATGGCAAGGGAATAATTTTTAGATCAAATACTATAACATTCCATCAATCATGATGTCTCTTCTCAGATTCTTCCTACCACCACTTTTTTTTAACATATTGCCAAATAGTTTTGAGTAACCCACATAAAATGTCACCTGGGTCATCAATTCATTCCATTGCAAGATTGCAACCGTTTTCCTTAACTGCAATTTAGGCCTACGAGGACGCGACAACTTAACACATTTATAAATGCGCATGCATAATTCATTGGTTAAGAGGTTGTGGGTCCTGCGTGGTGGTGCGATTTAATGTTTCTCTTGTCTTCCTGCGTTACCAAGTTGCCTTATTCATTGATTAATTAATATGAGTTATTAATTCATTTCATTGCAAGATCACAACCATTTTCCTTAACTGTAATTTAGTCCTGCGAAGATGTGATAACTTAGCCCATATATAAATACACGTGCATAATTTGTTGGTTAAGAGGTTGTGGGTCTCACACAGTGGTGCGATGTGATGTTTCTCTTGTCTCACCATATTACCAAGCTGCGTTATTAATTGATTAATTAACATAGGTTATCAATTCATTTCACCGCAAGCTCGCAACCATTTTCCTTAATTGTAATTTATGCCTGTAAGGACATGACAACTTAACCCATTTATAAATGCACGTGCATAATTCATTTGTTAAGAGGTTGTGGGTCCCGCGTGGTGGTGCAGTGTAATGTTTCTCTTGTCTCCCCATGTTACTGAGCTACGTTATTTATTGATTAATTAATATGGGTTATTAATTCATTTCATCGCAAGCTCGCAACTATTTTCCTTAACTGTATTTTAGGCCCGCGAGGACGCAACAATACTTTTATCACCGCCCAAAGATCGCCTCACAGCCTTGTAACTACTATCTGTCATCTATCTTAACCTCCACGAGGGTGTGATAAACACTTTAAGCATAACTTAAAGCACGTGCAAAATAAACAATAAAGTGTTGGGCTATGACATAAGAGAAAGAAAGAAAGAAAATAGTTTTAATGTCCGCGAGGGTAAAGATAGCCCATGGGACCATTGTCTATGCAGCACCCAAAATGACTAATTTACTATAATTATTAATTATTTAAAAAATTTCATATTTATTGGATATCATATTCAAGTTGATGAAAAACTATAAACCCTATACCTCCCAAGAATCACCTGCATGCAAACACCTGTCACAGAAAGAGAGAAGCAAAAGCTATGGAGGCCAGAAATAACAGATCTATGAAAGAGGAAACATCCTTAATTGATTCAATAATAATGGGATGGAATTATAAAATAATTGATAATTACAAAGTGATCAATCCTAATAAATGAGATCAAAACCCTAAGAAGGGTGGAGAAACCTAGGTTGCATGAATAATTAATAAAAGAATTAATTATTGCATGCCTAAAGTTTAGCTTAAGTGAACTAGAGATAAAAAGGTGACTTAATAATTAAATCAATAATGATTTGATTAATAAGTGAAAATACCTTTTTACTCTAACACCCCCCTTAAGATAAACTTAGGGAGAAGCTAAAAACCTAGAAACAACTACTGAAAGCAGGAAATGGGTCCCGACAACAAGGCCTGATTAGGTACCCAAGTACAAAAATCTATGTAAAGAGGAGAAAAAGAGAAAACCCAATGGGAAAATCCCTCTCCAAAAAGAGATGAAGACTAGTGAAGGACTGAAGAAGCCTCCAACTAGATAATGTCCCAGAAGAATAGGAACAAAGGAAGAACATGTAGAATGCCTCTGAAGCATGAAGCTGCAAACACTGTCAAAGAATAACTGCTAGAACCTCCACTAAAATATAACATAATCAGGTAGAGAAGACTGTAAACAAATCCTGAATAGCTAATCAATAAAATATAGAAGGATGCCTCCAAAATAGGATTGAAAGAGTGATCATATGGTAAATGATCCATCTCACTGAAATGCATAGTTACCCAACCACTGCATCTGCCTAGTACGTAGGAACAAATACTTAATACATAGATCACTCCATAGAAGCAAGAAAGCAATAGAACCAATAGGAGATACCCCCATAATGCTGAGCAGGGAGATGCATGACAAGTACACTGAATCAAACTTCCATGAATAACTGCATGATTAAGAACGTATAAACAAATATAAAGGATGGTGTCGTGGAAGGATCACTCTCTTGACACACATCATGAGGCTAATTTCGTGGAAGGAACACTCATTTGAAAAAGGTAGATGACAAACAAAGCAAACATCAAACCCCCCATGAGACTTTATAATATAGTGTGAGTACAATCAAGCACAAAATGTGCAGGATCTCAAGCATGCATCAGAACACTTTATTTCTGTGCATTTACAAAAAAGAATGCGATAGAAATAGATGTCTATGATATCCAAGAATGACAAAAAGATGTAGAAAACATGAATAACAACTAAAAACAAGTCATCCCATGCACAGAAAATGATCTCAGGATCTGAAACATCCAAGATATCCACTAGATTGCAAAAATGCAAAAACATGAATAAAAAATACTTGGAACAAAATCTGGGTGTGAGACCCATGAAATAAGATAGAACACTGAACCAGCTTTCCAACACCATGCAGAAGTCAAAAAGTAGAGTTTAAATGAGAAAGATATGGCTCCAGGAGTGCAAAAAGGAACCCTAATTTTGACTAGAAAAAACCATGCAATATGGAAAAATAAAAAAATATAACCTCCTGATTTGGATAGAGCTTGGAAAGAGCTTTCTGATAATATAAGATAGGTCAAAATCCGATATCGTATGCGCAAGATATGAGCAAAAAACCACAAGGTGCTCATTATGAAAAAAAGGCAAGTTGTATGACAGGTTGGTGACCGTCAAATTTAACCCATATCTCATACTTATGATTGTTGACATCAGTGGCACAGCAACCGAGGTGGTTTGAAAATTGATGCATTTTTTTGTCTCAAAAAATGTGCCAAGATCATGCATACAAAAAATAGGGCCCAAATTTCAACTGTGTCCAAATTGGACGTGCCTTATATAAAAATAGGGGTTTTGGGGCCTTTTAGGCTCAATCTTGATGTTGGTTTTCACCTAAAGTTCTTTGAAAAATAACTCCCCNCCCCCCCCCCCCCCCGTCCAAAAAAATAACTACCAAAATGTGATACAAAAAAACTCTTGAAAAACGTAGATCTAAAGAACAAGGCCAAATCTCTCATGAAGATAATAGGGCCATGAAGATCTAGAGCTCTGATACCATATTAGAGTTGATGAAAAACTATCAACCCTACAGCTCCCAAGAATCACCTGCATGCAAACACCTGTCATAGAAAGAGAGAAGCAAAAGCTATGGAGGCCAAAAACAACAGATCTATGAAAGAGGAAACATCCTCAATCGATTCAATAATAATAGAATGGAATTATAAAAGGATTGATAATTAAAAAGTGATAAATCCTAATAAAGGAGATCAAAACCCTAAGAAGGGTAGAGAAACCTAGGTTGCATGAATAATTAATAAAAGAATTAATTATTTTATGCCTAAAGTTTAGCTTAAGTGAACTAGAGATAAAAAGGTGACTTAATAATTAAATCAATAATGATTTAATCAATAAGTGAAAATACCTTTTTACTCTAACAATATTCATTTTAAACCAATTTTTAATTAATTAATTTTAATTTTTAATTAATTAATAATTACAATAAATAGGGGTTTTGGGTGATGCATAGATGTTGCCATAAAATATGATAGGCCAAAAAATGGATACTTTAACATAGCACCTAATTATGTGCCTACTCGTCCAATTGAAGTTCATTTGGGCACCAATGTAGATGCCAATATTGGCATAAATACAGGCGTTGCATTGCGTCCAACCTCGTGCCAGTATCTTCACATTTTTCAGTATCATGTCCAAGATGACGATGGTATTGGAAAAAGGTTGTTTGGTCAAGGGACTTTGGAAAAGGTTTGGAAGGATCAATTGGTTTGATAGGAGGAAGTTTTAACATTTTAGCATTAATCAACTTCAACATCACATTATGCAAAGATTCAGAAAGTTGTGTAAAATTACGAGATGGTTTAAAATAAGATGACAAAGGAGCCACACCTTTGGATGTTTTTGCTACATGTTCATCAACATTGTTGGATGTGTTGATTTTTATGAAGTTATTTTGTTTCTAAAATTTTTTGAAATTGTTGGAGGTGACATTACTATTATCAATAGGAGCGATTGAAGTGTCACTCGCAAATTGACTCACTTGAATTTGATAATTATGAAGCACTGCACAAAGTTGAGTAAAGGAAGAGAATTCAAAATGTTGAATCTTATCTCTAATGTATTTTTGTAAATTAGAAATAAAAATGTGTTGAACATCATTATCATGCACAAGATAAGAAATCTGAGCATACAAATACTTGAATTTACCAATAAAATCAGCCACTTTTTCTTTAACACCTTGTTTACAATGCATTAAATCAGTTTTGGAGATTTCAGGATGAATGTTGTTTTGAAATTGTTGGATAAAAGCATTAGCAAAATTGTGAAAGAATCAATAGAATAAGTAGGTAATGAACAAAGCCATTTTAAGGCCTTATCTTGAAAGGTCCTAGTGAACAACTTTGTCATAAACCTTTGATCGTGAGAGAAATTACTACACGATGTTTGGAATGCTTTGACACGATTTAAAGGATCACCCTTGCCATTATAAGTCTCAAGATGAGGAATATCCATGTGGTGTGGGATCATGACACGAATTATATCTAAAGATAAAGGATTAGTAATGTCACATGTAGGAATGTTGAATTGGATTACATTAAGGAAGCAATTTGTTGTTGCAAAGAAGACACAGTTTGAGCTAGATTGTCACATGTACTTCCTTGGGTCCTATCGTCCTCTCTTGTTCATTTTATCTTATTACTTTCTTTTCTTATCTTCTTGGTTTTACTACAATGGTAAAGCAAGGGGTGTCCTTTCCTCTAAGGGTCTTCAAAAACTCCTTTTCTCCTACAACTAGCACACTAGTCACTTGGTGTGTTTCTTTCCCATCATCTGGTAAGGGTCTCATTGTATACTCCCTTCCAACCTTAGTAAGCACATAAACATTGCTTCTCCCATCATGTTTTGAGTTCACCTCATATTTCCAAGGCCTTCCTAATAATAGGTGGCAGGCATCCATCTCTACAACATCACACAAAATCTTGTCCTTGTAGTCTCCTACCAAAAACTCCACATAAAATTGTTCATTGACAAGAGCTTGTTGCTCTTTGTTTAACCATGAGACCTTATAGGGGTTAGGGTGAGGTAAATTCTTCAATCCAAACATTCTAACCATTTCTATGGATGCAAGATTATCTGTTGAACCAGAATATACTATTACCTTACACACCTTACCTTTCACCTTGCATATTTTCCTAAAGAGAGTCTTTCTCTTAGGTGGTTCTTTGTCTGTAACTGTCTTTAATAGAGTCCTTTTGAAAATAAAGCATTCACCTTCTTATGGATCAACATTTCCTCTTGGTTCTTGTATACTTTGTGTGTCTTCTTCTTGAGCAAGGTGGACTCTCCTTTCTCTCCCTTGGTTATTCCCTCCATTCTTCTCTGGACATCTAGAGGACTGGTGTCCTATCTGATTGCAAGTGAAACATTTGCTAGTGAATACTCCTGGTGTCCTTCCTCCAAATATTCCTCTCCCATTTGGTCTCCTTCCTCTAAATCCTCCTCTAGGATTTGTATCTCCTTCATGGTTTTATTGACCACTGGTTTCTCCCAAAAACTTGTTAGATGGTCCTCTACCACCAAACCTTCCTCTACCTCTGAAGTTTCCACCCCTTCCTCTACTTTAGGAGTCACTCTTCCTCCTTTGTTTATCCTCTATCTTTAGTGCTATTTGATAGCACATATGCACTATTTTGGGGTTGAACAAAGCCAACTCATGTCTTATGGATTACTTTAACCCATTCAAGTACCTAGCCAACTTTTACTTCTCATTCTCAGGAACTTTGGCTCTCAAGGTGAGTTTGTGAAATTCCTCAGTATATGAACTCATATCTAAGTCCTTTTCCTTATACTTTGTAACTTCTTGTGCATTAAAATTTCATTTTCTTTAGGTATGAATTGTTTCATGATCTTTGTCTTCATTCTCCTCCAAGTGGATATTTTTTCTTTCCCTTCATCCAGCCTCTCGTTCTAAAGGAAATTCCACCAACTAAGGGCGGAGCCCTTCATTTTTGACTTTACAATTCTCATTTTATGGTTCTCAGGCACCCTATCGCATTCAAAGTGATTGTCTAGGGCTTCAACCCAATCCACACATTCTTCTGGATTTAATTTACCAAAAAACATAGCGAGGTCAACCTTGGTGTCTTTTCTCCCTACCCTCTTAAGGGCTTCCAATATGGCTCTCTAATCTACATGAAGTGCTTGTCTGTCCAGTAGAGGCTCTTCCTCTTCACCTTATTCTTCTTCTTCTTCTTCTTCTTCTTCTTCTTCTTCTTCTTCTTCTTCTTCTTCTTCAGAGTCTTCTTGTACTCCTCTATCCACTTTCCCTCTCAGTTTATCCAACTCTCTCTTCATGGCTCTATTCTCTTCTCTCACTGCCTTGCTTTCTGCCATTTGTTCCTTGACCAGTTTGGCCCAATCAACATTGGTTATTCGTAAAGGGATCTCCCTCTCTCCTTCCTCATTTTATCTTGTCTTCACTTCTTTCCAATCAGGTTTTTGGTGGCTTTGATACCACTTGATGCAGAGCAAGCAGCCACACAACCTAGATTGGCCTTCCTTTACTAGAAGAACCTAAAATCCTTACCTTTGAGCCTTCTCCTTGATCCAACAACTCCTTGAGGTTATATATCTTCCCTCTCAAGTGGAATTACTATTCCAAAACTCTCCCTGACTCATAGGGAATTTTCACGAGTTGGATCCAATTTAGGCTTTAGGGATCAATTCCCCCAAGTAGATCAAAATGAAGGATTTCTATCCCAACTATATGGGAATTCAATTCGATGGTGGGAAGGTATTTTTATAACCTAATACACTAGGAATAACTTACTTTTGGTATTCCTAAACACCTACAACCTATCCTACTCAAATTAGGACAATCAACCTACTAGCCCTTCTTTCTCTATTTTTGGTGGACAACTCCCAAATTCTCAAAGTGACTTGGTAATCTCCTTACCTTTTTGGATACCCTTTATCCCCTTCTTATAGACCTCGTGAGATGGATTTATTATTTCACTCCTATAGTATCAAACTCTAACTCTATCCACATGCCTAATTGGCAAGACCAGGCTTGGATAACAAAGCAATGGTTTGAAAATGGGTTCATGAAACCAACACAACCCCGTAGGACTTTTCCCTATACTCCAAATGGTCTATCGCAACCATCTCCCAAGTCAATTCACTCAATGATATTGGTTGCCCACCTTATCTCCTACTTTCCTAGTCAAATACATAGAGATATTTGACCTAGGGCTAGGTGGCAAAACCCTCCAACAAAATCATCTGGTTTTGTGCTTCAGGAATCTCCAAGGTGACTTCCCTAACTTTCATTTCCCAAAGGGCCATACTTTTTCCATAGTGGGAAAGCAAGTTAGGGCTCCATGAACAATTTGCCCTCAGTTTTTGGGGTTGTAGAACCAGTGACCTTGAACTTTACTTATCTCTCACCAAACCAAACTAATTCACCCCAAACCAAAGGCATAGATCAAATAGATGGTTAAGAAAAAGAGATCACTTGGATTTTCATTCGTACCAATCCGTACAGTATCTGCAAACTCAAAAACATAGTAACTATACACAAAATAACATAATTCTTATTAGTTCTCCCTTCCAAAAGTATGTACAATCATTGCCAACCCATGAATGGTCTTCATTCATGTTTAAATACCAGTTGCAATGATCTTAAATACAATTCAAATTATTATGGACCGAATTTGCAACTTTGCAACTATATCGAGCAACTTCTGAAAAGTTGTCAATGTTGTCAAGCAACATTTTTGACAACTTCAACATTTTGCAACATTTTGCATACTAGGCCCTTCTAGGCTTATGTAATGCCACAAATGGCTTCAAAAATACCTCCTAAGGACCTAAAACTAGTGAGAAACCTAGAAATCACAACTTATGCAAGAAATGGGCCCATTTGATCATTTTGGCATCCTGGCTTATAATTGCGCCTAGGAACCAAAAGATCTTACACTTGGGCTTATTACATTATTCTTATCTACTAACTGATCCCAGATGATCCTACTCTATCCTAGGGAAGGACATAGGTTTGGTGCCTTGCAGGTCAGTTAGTGTTAGGGTATGGTTATCATAAAAGTTGAAGCTAGGTTATGATTAGAGTTAGTATTATGCTTATTTTTAGCCAATAGGCAATTTGTGGGAGCTTTGCTCCCTGAAAATGTATTTTTTCTATCGGAAAATTGTCAACCTCGCCAACTGTCTTTCTTTTTTCAGATTAGATCGTATCTTCTGATCTTCTTGCTACATTTATTCATTTAATTAAATAAATACTAAATAATATTTTTATGATTATATAGAAATTCTATTTTAGAATTTTTTGAAAATGGTAATTTCTATTTTTCAGTTGAGTTTATTCATAGATAGTTTAGTTAACCAAAGTGTCATCCTTATCTCTTTCTTAATTTTTTTCTCCCTGAATCTACAAATAAGATAATTCTTCCCTCATTTCATCACTTCAAATCTTTATGCAATTACTTTCTATGGAAATGTGGAAATGAACTGTAATTTTAAAAATTTAAGAAAATTGTCTTGTAGTATTTGTTTAGTTTCATAGCAAAGACACAAGCCTTGATACACAATACAATAAAATTGTCTTGTAGCATTTGTTTATTTTCATAGCAAAGGCACAAGTCTTGATACACAATTACATGTTTTCAAGAAAAATTAGTATGGAGGTGAAGGAATACGTTGGGTTTGTTTGCTTTCAATGTAGAGACGCAAGACTTGATACCATGATTTAGAAGAATTATTGGATGACACCAAAGTATTTGGCTATGGCGGTCGTTATGCTTCATGTTTAGAGGTTGCTAAAGCTGAAAGATTTTTAGTGGGCTTAATGAATTTATTTTTTGTATTGGTAGATTTGTTTATGGTATTATTTTTTTATTAATAAAATAATTTTTTTTAGTCAGTGATTTTTAATAAAATAATTATATGTTAGTCCATAATTTGTTAAAGTATTCACGTATTAATAGAAAATTATATCTTAATTTGTGACTTTATGCGTTATTAAACCGATAGGCTTTGTGTGGGAGCTTTGCTCTAGAAATGACTTTCTTCTCCCAATAGTTTTTTTTTACTAAAAGAGAGGTAAAAATTTATTGAAATCGAAAGAGAGCAGAACAAAACAAGACACAAAGAGAATTACAGAGCCTTGTCCTTTTCAACAAGTTGAACCAGCCTCTGTGATAAATCAAAGGGAAGCATCAAATGATCAGAAATGTTCTAAGGCGGCCCATGCTCAGAGGCCCATTTGGCCAAACAATCAGCCACACCATTCCACTCTCGGGGGATATGCATAAAGGACACAGAATCCAAAGAAGTACATAACTGAATGATCTGCTGAACAACCAAAGCCAAATGCCAGTCCACAGTCACAAAGTTCCTTTTGTTCAATAAATTCACAACCACCTGCGAATCAGACTCAGATAATTCTCCGCCAGCCCCGATGACAGCATTGTTGCACTGCAACCAAAATAGCCAGAGCTTCCATGAGGTTATTAGTATGGTAGCCCTTGTAGATAGAAAAGAAAAACTGGATGTCACCAGAACTATCACGCCCAACTCCACCAATACCAGCTGGCCCTAGATTTCCCCGAGAAGAACCATCAGTGTTGATTTTAAGAACTCCAAACGTGGGAGGAGTCCAATGCCCTGTACGATTGACAGGATGCGAGTTCTACCTAGTGCCATTCGTTGAGCGGGTGTGGGAAGCCAAGGGAATATCACCTTAAGGAGCAAAGGAAAAGTGTGAGTAAATACCAGCATCTATGAGATCCAAACCAACAGCAACATCACATTTAGCTAGGAGAGTTTCATGAAGAGAATTAAGAATTTTCCCCCACAGGATTCTGAGCTCAAAGTGTACATCATGAAAGATCCTCCTATTCCTCTCAAGCCATATATGCCACAAAACCAAGGAAGGACCAATGGACCAAGCAACCTGAAGAAAATAAGCCTTAGAAGGAGGGTGGCCCAACCGATCCCAGAATT
>MU224363.1:931410-943634 GCA_018584345.1 Thuja plicata
CATGGAGAGGGAAACCAAGGAGAATCCATAAGATCCTAACCCTAATTTCACCTAATCATGAAGAATCAAACACAAATGCATCCTAAATGCAAATCTAATATGCAAGCGCACTAAATGAAGGTGCTAAGCATACCAAAATGGAAGTGCTTCCATTTTAGGACGATACAGTTGGAAATAAAAATAATATTATTTTTTCTAATTGCTTTCATTTTTTTCAATTCAAATTTGTGTATTTTTCATTTTTAGATTATTTTTGAGTCATTTTTAGATTATTCTAATGTTGTATTTGACTATTTTTTGGTTGATTTTACTGTTATTTTTTCCATTGTACAAAATATATCACTTTCTTGAAAATTAAAACTCCCATCGACTCATCATTGCGTAAAAAAGCGTGCAACTCCTAGTATATATATTATAATATATATAAAGTTAATATATAAAGTTAGTATATATATATATATATATATATATATATATATATATATATATATATATATATATATAAGTTAGTATATGATAATTTTTTGAACTTCTTGAGTTGTTGGCCTCAACATGGATCCAAAGTGTATAGCAAGATCTAGAGAATTGCCCCTTCTATTTTGGCATGGGAAATCTAGAAAGAACGTAATAGAAGGATATTCATAGAAACAAAGATGGATAGAGAAACATTGATCAATAAAATTGAAGCAAGTATTATAGAAGTAACTAATAATCATTTAAGGAATTCTTTCAAATAGGAAGGATCATTCACAGATTGGGACACTGACATTAAGAAAAATTGGAATTATTTAATAAATCCCCAATTGAGGCACTCTAAAGCTAATAAACTAGCTAGATCCTTATGCGAATGGAAACCTCCACCAAGTGGGTGGTTGAAATTGAATTTTGACGGTGCTTCAAGAGGAAATCCAGGAAAAGCTGGCCTAGGATGCATTGTTAGGAACGAACTGGGCGAATGGGTGGTTAAAAGGGCCAAACCTTTAGGCATTTCTTCAAATAATCTAGTTGAACTTGAAGCGTTAAACAAAGGCCTTAAGTTAAGATTAAGAAGTGGAATCCAAAAACTGGTAATTGAAGGAGATTCACAAATCATCCTAAATGCTCTAAGAAAAAGAAGTAATCCAAACTGGATCCTAAACTCAAAGCTTGAAGATGTATTAGACCTTGTGGATAGATTTCAAGAAATAATATTTGAACACATCTATCGCGAAGGTAACAAAGAGGCAGATGCTCTAGCTAACCTAGGAGCTGATGGGGAAAACGTTACCTTGATTAAATAACCATTCTCGAACACATGTCAATTCTAAGGACAAAAACCATAAAAAGATGAACGGAAGATAATGCATTGTTACTCTCAAAATTCTATAAAAAATTCCATCAAAATTAAGAAGGGTCTCAAGGGTCCTGCTATTCCGACAAAATCGTGTAGAAACATTGTTATAATAGTATCCTTAAGGCCTTTTAATTCATCACATACAAATACAAACTATATACTTACAACATCAAGAATTCATAAACATAGAGATATATAGTTATAAAATAAAAATACACACATACAAATATATATATATATATATATATATATATATATATATATATATATATATATATAAAACTACAAACATACACATATACATTAATAAATATATATAAACATACATGAATTCATACTTTACTTTAACAAAATACACAAACAGACATATAGATAGACACACACACGTATACACACACACACACACACGAAAATACAAATACAAACATATAAATGAATATATAAACAATTAATTAATTATATATATATATATATATATATATATAAAACACATACATATACAAAACTAATAATGAATCTATTAACATACTCATATATTCGCAAATGCAAACAAATATAAAAGTAGATACATAAATATACTTACTAAAACACAACAGTATATTATCTTTAAGTCTTCTACTCTATTCAACACAGACACATATATTCAAGTAAATAAATATATGACTTGATAACTTTTTATAATCAAATGTGATAATAGACTCTCTCCTTTTTAGAAGATTATAAATCTCCAGGTATACTGACTGACTATCTTATACTAAGAAAACTTGTTAAACACATGCTTAGTTTGGAGAATAGGCAAAATATAGGAATCACCAAATAAATAGACCTTTAATATCAATTTTAGCTATCTCTCGGCAATAGAACCCACGATGATCTTCCAACTGTCTTCCATCACCGATTATCATTATTTAACTATATATCTAGAGAAATCTAGAAAGTTCTACCCTTTTCTAGAATTTGCTTAGTTATTCTAGGCTTGGGTTTCCTATTTCCCCTATTTCTTTGTCACGGTCCCCTATTTTTTCTGGTAAAGCCCTCTTGAAACTACTTTGCCGAAGCCTTCTACAAACATGGAGACAACCATATCTCTCTATCACAAATATGAAGAGAGAACAATGGCCTTTGTGGGACATATCAAGCCTGAAAGATGGGGAAGTATACTAAAAAAGACTGATGATATTACCAAGCTTGCGGTCAAGAAAATCACAGGTGAAAGTGGTTTGGACTATAACAAAAGCTGGCAGACTAATGGGGACATGTTTGGAATTTTCATTGCCATTGCATTTCGGGCTAAGGTCAAACATTGACACATTAAGAATCTATGTGTTATCCTATTTGAAGACATTTGGCTGAAAGGACTTGAGAACGTGGTTGAGAACATCAATTATCGATTGGAAATTCCTCACCTAGAGGATTATATGTCCTGGCCAGTAGGAAGTTTACGATTTAGCAAGGTTCAAAAAAGACCTATCCTTTATATTAAGGATGAAGTGGCTTTTAACAAACTTTGGCCAGAGATGGTTAAGTTCTTGCATTTCCTACTAAGATGGCATAAGATTATAGAAGATAATAGCAATTGGGAAGGTAAATTCTTCACTTCAATGGGTGTAGAGATGCCTCCTTTTGTGGCACTTAAGGACCGTAATTGCTACATGGTTCGTCTCCCGTTCCTCTGCAAAACTACAAGACCGAGGCATGCTAAGCGTCCTAGAATGGCAATTGAGGAAGCGTTCATGGGTCTCGACGAAGATTTAGATGGATATATACTTATCATTGAACCCTGTTCCACATAGCCCTGAAGAGTTAACTGCTTACAACTTTTTGGTGTATCTGGCTGGTTAGTGATATTAGCTTAGGGTCTCTAGTTAACACAATATATCCTATCTATCTCAAGTCTAAGAGTCATATTCTTTTGACTTGGTTTAGTTTAAATCAACTTTATCTAGCTCATAAAGTATCAGTAGGTAAGCTTCCTACCTTGTATAATGCACATCCGCGGATAAAATCTTAGTAGTCTATGGAAAGTTTGACATGCCGTTATTGTAATTGAAATATTCCCAGTATGTAAATACTTCTCTGAACATTATAAGTAAAAGTTTATTCTCAATTGGTCTTATAGCAATAGGTAATGGATTTGATAAAATTGCAAATTAAAATAGCAGACAATAGTCTCAATCTAATTTTAGTTTAAAATGTTTAGCAGACATTCATTTCTCGTAACCTGGAGTAGTAAGCATTGTTGGCTAATCCAGGAAATTTGTTTTCTTTTATCAACATTCTTATAGAATGATTGCTATAAACATTTTGTAGACCTATTTAGAAAACTGTAAGTTTGTATATTCAAAGCGCCTTTGCCGATTTTAAAAGTATTAATATTTGATATTCTAGGACACAGCCAAATTAGGAGTAGGCAAACAGTCATAACCAACCTACTGCCCTATAGTTTAAATCGGGAACATGAAAGAGCAATCGTTTCTTCCCCTTGGTGCTATAAATATACGTATTACCTTGCCAATTATGCCAAACTTCAGCCTATTGCCTATCTTAGTTAGTATGTCTACCCCTATCAAACTTATCTGCAACATAAACCAAGTTGCCTTTGAGGGAGTCGTTATGACAAAGAATCTTAAAATGATAATGTTGGATAACCACTCTCTTACTCTCAGAGCTATCTACCAAATTTTAGGGCCTGATTTCATTACTAATGATGATAGGTATAGAGTTTACACTGACATCACATCAATGTTTGTTGCAATAATGTTATATTGGGGTATGGACAAACATGAGATTAGGAGGCTGTGTAATATAATCTTCAAACGCAGATTTCTGGGTAATCTGGACAAGATCCTACAAAATATTAATGAAGACTTATCTATCCCTCGACCCCGATTCCCTGATACACCCTTTATCAATGGACGAACTATCCCTGCTAAACCGATAGTATCATTTGATGACCCTTGTGTTGCCAACGAAAGAGAATCCATCATCAAGTGAAATATTGATTTCCTAATGACATATATGCACATCAAGAAACCAGTGTTGGACAATTGGTTCTATGATTACTGGCATACAGATGAGGTGGGTGACATTGACATGGATTGCTTTAGCGAATCCGAATCGGAGAATCTAGTCGAAATGTGGCTAGACGAAGAGGAACATAGAGGGAACAAGAAATAAAGGATCCACGACTCTGCTGATTCTAGAACCTAGTCCTGTAGAAAAACCTCTGTTATGGCTTGAAAATTCTATGGTTCCTTTCTGGCTCTTTCTCTTCGAATCTCTTGTAATAACTTTGAATATATTCTGGTATATGTATCAATATAAAGTTAATAGGCATATATTTTAGTGATATTTTTTCACACTAATATATATGGAACTGGATTGCTTGGTATTAGAATCTCCCTATTAATAGCTTCTATGATTAGATACTTGAGGCTTGTTAAGTTTCTTGCACCTTGCCCACAACGTTTCATATTTCAGGTACTGCTATTCAGGGTAGGAATAACCTAATTTTAGCTTCCTGGTCTCATGCATTTCTTTTTGCCTTTGGCGTAGTCTTTTGCTAGGCTTCCTCTTACTTCTTGGCATTATCGTCTGTCCCCCAATGTCCTCTTTTTTATTAGCATTTTCTGGCCTTATTATAGGAGCCATCTATGCACTCATCCATAAGTTACAAAACATTTATTTCTGAGCCTCCTAGATATTGAAGAAAGTTCTATTTTGCAGTATTATCTTTTTGTCCTTGGCTTAAAACCTGACTGCAATTTAATTTTACTTTGATATTGTATGACTGTGGTATCTCTTATCTTGAAGTCTACATAGAAAGCGCTCTATGTGGACTTCAGGTAGTGGATGCCACAACACTGCTCTCATTTAGTCTCTCTTGCTTCATTTGATCCAGACATGGTTTGGTGTTAGCTTCTTAACAGTGCAACATACTGATAATCACTTTACTTTCCATAGGGAAACTGGATAATTTTAAACAAATTAATGGAGTATTGTATGTCTGAATGTCTCGTTCACAAAAATTTCATTTAGGCATAAAAGCAATAACATATATATGAATATATAGAAACATGTGTATCTATGATCATATATAAGATTATATATATTCATAAACACATTTGCGCACACACACACACACACACACACACACACACACAAATAAAAAGACGTTGACATATATTTTTAGACATATATATCAGCTATTAAATATTTCATTAAACATTAAGGATATTTTTATCAATAATACTTTTATGTCTATAGATCCTTAGAGTTGATAATTTCATTAAACCAACTAGCAGAAACAAAGATAAAATCAGATATAAAGAACACAATTGAGGGAAAGTAAAGATGAAACAAGCTCGAAAGTTTGTGACCAAGGGCTTTTATTCACAAAAATGTTAAATGTAATCTTATGTAAAATACTCAAGAAAGTAATTAAGAGATAATCCTTAAATTTTTTTACATGAAGGAATGCCTTCCTATTTCTTTGTAACTGAGGGAAACCTTACATAAATAATACATTGTACATATTAATCTGGACATAGGGTCCCGAGGGACTCCATTCTTTCAAAATACTTATTTATTTCAATATTTTAACAATTTTATTTAGTCATTGTAAACAACTACTTTATTTTAGAAAAAACAAATATATTTTAAATAAAAATAATAATAATTTATCATTGATTGTCAATGACAATTAATAATTAATAATAACTAGTTAAAAATTACTATTGCCATAATCGTAACAGCAAGCATAGATTCAGTTTAAGAAATATGGGCGAATCAATCAACACGAAATGTAAATTTCGCCGTGGAATTCCACGTCAAAACTTGAAAAAGATTAACCCTGATCCATATTGTTGTCGATGGAATAAAATTTCTGAACGCCGCTAGAGGGGTTTTTTACAGGTGGTGAGTGATGGCAGAAGTAGAAAGATCTGTTGCAGAGTTCGAACCCCACCAACATCAGCGTATTACATCGGTTGCAACGTTATCGTATTGGTGCCATGACTGCAACAAAGAAGTTGCGGTGGCGAGGGAGGCAGCAGGGGCAGGTGTATGCAGCATCTGTAAAAGGGGCAGGGTTGAACCAATGCCGCCTTCTTTTCCTTCTTCTGCTTCGCAGGTTGAGGTTCGAACCCGCGACATGCCGTCTTTCAGGCATTTCATCGGGGCTTTGCGCCTGTTTGACAACGACGACAACGACAACGAAGAACATCCCAGCGAAGAAGAGGAAGAGGACGACGACGGCGGACTTGAGAATTATATGGACTGTTTGCCCCAGCGTTGGATTATAGATGACGAAGAAGAAAACTCTGAAGAAGAAAATTCAGCAGCAGAAGAAGAACCGGCGTGGGCTGATCTGGTTATTTCCGAAAGCTTTTACGCTTCCGGCGAAGACGAGATGGAAGCACGGTCGGAAAACCGTGGCGTTTGGGCCGAGGTTGAACCCATGACCTTGGGTTTCACTGAGCAACCGAGGGTTAGGGTTTCCGATCTCGTTAACGAAGGGGAATCAAGGTTTAGGGTTTCGCATTACGAACCGGAACGGGAACCCAGGGCTAGGGTCTCAGATGCCGAGTTTGAACTCGAAACCTGTGACTCCGATGGTCATCCTGATCTCTTTGGCCGAAATTCAAACGTGGGAAATGTCGAATTTGAATTCGACTCGTTGGTTCAAGGCTTGGATGAGGTCGAACATGAAAATTCAGTATCCGAAGTCGCCCACCTCGACCCGGCCACCGATTCCAGGGCCAGGTTTGACCTTATCCGCACTTTGGGTCGAGACTTAGACTTGGATGAGGTCGATCATGAAAATTCAGAACCTGGAGTCGTTGACCTCGACCGTAGTATCGATTCCAGGGCAAGGTTCGACCTTGTTCACTGGAACCCTTTGGTGGCTGATTCGGATGAGTATGCAGGCTCTGTCGAATGCAGCCAGAGTGTTGGTGATTCAGATGCAGGCGATCTGTGTATTGCCTTCAGGTCATGGGATTCATTTGGTGTTGAAGAAGGCAGCGAAGATGTGAGTGTGGAAGATCAGTATGAGGAATGGGAGGAGCTGTATCGAGATGTTCCGGAGGTTGATCTTAGAGTGGGTGAAACAGTTGTGCCCTTAGCCTTAGCCGAAGAAGATCGTCATGATTCTCAAAGTTCTCACGTGGCAGAAATCGGAATGGTCAGAAATTTTGACTGGACTAACGTGTTGGAGGAGTTCCGTGACATTGGGACTACTGTGTTGGAGGAGTTCCGTGACATTGGGACTACTGTGTTGGAGGATTTCCGTGATATAGAATTTACAGGGTATCTTCTCACCTATTTGTTTTTCCAATTTGCTGTTTTTCCGCAGTGTTTTATATAAGATATTTAATTATAGTTAGATTTTATATTTTAACATCAATACTTAATTGTAATATATCTATTTCTTATTGTTTGAGGATAACTTATGATTTTTTTCCCAGCAATTTGTAAGTTTATTACAATTTTCAGCACAAGTCAGAAATCGGAGTGAAATTGAGGATTTGCTGTATTCTTAGTTACCGGAAATAAGAATCACATTCCCTAGTTTGTGTAGATTAACAAAAAGTGGTTAGAAAAGTGTCTGCAGTGAACATTCATGATACTTATCGACCTTTTAAATTATTTTCCATTTTTTTTCATTTTGTGCAAGTTGAAAGGTGTTGTAGACATTGTCAAAATACTCATCTAGTTGCAAAGGCCCAGGAATGGTGCTGTTTCTGTTGCACAGTTTAGTCCTTTTTTTTTTCAAATTTTATAATAAATGGGCTTTCACATCTGCAACATCCATTTGCCATTGCAGACGAGGTGAAGGCCAAAAAAAGAAAGAATGAAATGCAGCGATTTGTTGTGCTTGTTGCAAAATAGGCTTTATCTATATCTATTGATATTGAATTTTCATTTTATTTTATTTTTTAATATCATCACAGAAATTTCAGCATTTTTTTAAAAAAGGGGAAGAAATGTAGTTTTTGACATAAAACGTATCAAAAGTTCTTAGATTTGCATTTTAGCAAGTTCAATGTTTTAAATTTGTACCTGGCTTTAATACATATAAACTTTATTTTTACAGGAATATTTTATGTTCTGTCCCCAGATGGTTGAATTTTCGCAAATTTTCATGGTCAGATTTGCCCATGAGTATATTTTGGGAGAAGGGAAGCAAACATCACTTATGTTTTAGTATAAGTTGTTTTCAAAGTTAATAGTTATGCAGGGATTAAATATACTTAGTAAAATACTAAAATGTTTTTCATTAGGGGTAAAACAGGTTTCGAAGGGGCCCTGGAACCCTTTACAAAAGGCCACAGCGGGTCAAAATCTTAAAAAGAAAGCTGCTATGGAAGATTGAAACATGAATAATCAGCAGCAAAACAACAGTGAAACAACCTCCCTTAAGGCAAGCTCTAACAACAAGAACCAAAGGCCAAAAAAAACCAGCTAGAACACACTAGCCCACATCCAAAACAGGGGTCAAAAACTTCCAGTAGCCGAAAGACACTAAACAATTTGATAACTGGAACAACGAGTTTTGTAAAGGCTCTCATAACCTATATAATTAGTAAAATGTTAACCTGTAATATATATATATTTATAAATTCTGCAGGGTATTCTTCATGATCTTTTGTAATGGGCACTTTTATGAAATTTTCAAATATCAGATTTACCAATGAGCAGATATTTGTAAAAAGGAAAATAAGAATGAACATGATGCAGCATTGCAGAGTCATGATAGAAATGTTAATGTTTGGAATGAGGAGGGCATGTGGTCAGTTAGAACTTAGGAATCAGTAGGATTGTAGTTACTTCCAGTTAGGGTCAGTTAAAATAAGGGAATAAGGCGACAATGCTTCTTGTTAGGAATGGTTAGATAAGGGAATGAATTTATAAGTTAACTGCTGTTGGTTGAGTGAGGAACTTATCAGTGTACTTTCATTAATTGAAAATGACTGCTCATAATTGAAAAAACGTGGAATAGAAGTAGTGCAAGGGGATAAGAGAAGAATTTGAAAACAAAAAGCAATTTAATTCTCAGGCTTGTGATATTGTCACAACAATGTGTGGCATTGGAGGTGGATCTTTTCAAGCATAGCAAATTTCATCATCTCGGGGATGGAAACTTTCGAGCAACATATTGAATTTCAAAGTATCATCTAGATCACCTGTAGAACCCTTCAAGAGTGAATGTGTGTGTATTCATGGGGATGTGAGCCCTCAAGTGCAGTCTGTGTTGCAGAATGATAGTAAGGCTATGTAGAGTGTTTCGGATCAGCGGGATAGTCATTTTACACACTGTAGTATGTTGGGCATTCCCAAGGGTTGTAATAGTTAAGTTCTTTATTTGCACATATTTGTCTTATAAAAATAATTTTAAAAAACTAAATGCTTCATAGGTGTGATTATTTGGTATGCACTTAGTTTAGGACACTACATTGGTATTGGAGCTGAGATCTTGCTAGCCTATGAAAGAGTTTAAAGTAAAAACATAGTAAGGTATCAATATTGCACATTACTAAGTGATAAAGAGGGATTTTTTCAACTTGATGGGATCTTTGAAACACGGGCATCCACAATTCATCTATCCCCCACATACAAATGTCAATATTATTTTCACGAAACACATATGTGCAAATGGAGAGCATCTTAACTATTACAACTTACAGGGAATGTTTAGCATATAGATTTGAATTATATTAGGTAACTGTAAAACTAATTGCTTTGCCAATCTTGGATGACTTTGCATACTCTTTCTATTATTTTTTGTACCACTTGCTACACTTAAGGGTTTTCGTCTCAAGAATGCATCTAGATTCATGCTGGAAGAGCTCTGCTAACAGTTTAGATGATACTTTATTTGTCCATTGCTTAAAATTTTTTTTGTCCCTAAGATTATCTAATTTGATATGCTTGAAGGGTTTCATCTCTGAATGCCTCCATCTGTTATGATTGTATCACAAGCCTAAGAATAAAGTGACTGTATTTTTTTTTCTTAAATTTTCGAAGTATATCTTCTCTTCTCACCTACGTTGCTTGTATTTTATGTTTCCTCAATCATAGGCAATCAATCCTCAATTAGTGGTACTTGATTGACAAGTTCTTGCCTCAATCAATGACAATTAATTAGCAATTTCATTTCCTTATTCAAGTGTTCACAAGGTTAAGTGTTCATCTACCTTATTTTCTTGTTTAATTGACCCTAACCATAAGTAACTACAACTGTAACTTATTGGCTACATGCCCTCATTTCAAACACAAACATTTCTGATTACAATGTCAAAGTAGCTATAGACTTGCTACCCCCATGGTGCCAAACCACTCACTTTACTAGAATTTTGAGAAAAGGATATGAAAATCCTCCCTTCTTGAATTTGTTTGCCCTCAAGCAAGATAAAGTTGGGTGATCTAGGATATCAGTTGTTTCCTTTTGTTGATGGAAGATCTACAACTGATGCCTCATCCTTTGTGCTTGTGCTCCCATGCATGACTCAAATTGATGTTCCACAATCTGCATGCTCTAGGTGAGGAGATTGATGTGTTATTGCTGACCATGTTTCAATGATCACACTTAAAGGGTTTCTCCACTAGGAATGCTTATGAATTCGTACATGAAGGGTTCTATTTGTTAAAAATCGAACCAGAAATGCATATAAACAAATAACAAAAGAAACACAACACAGAACACCTGATATATCCTGGGAAAACCCTCCTGCACGAGGAAAAACCCAGCCACACCACAAAAATGATCTCCTTTATTTATAAAAAGAAACTGAATACAAATCCTTCAAGATTGCTGAGGCTCTGAGTCTACTGAAGGGTCAGCACTTACAATGAACCAGTCTTCAGACTTCCTTACACACTGAAATACTCAGAACTTACAAGACCGCTGGACTGAAGATACATCTGACATAATATAGAACTTTACTCAATACACAGAAAGCTGAGAACATGCTAACACTGCAACCATCCAAATCGCAATAGAGAATGAAGCCCTGATAAAATAGAATGAGAGACCGACTATGAAAACCATTCATGTCAAAGAGAATGTGAAGTCGGAAAAACAAGGGCAACAAATACTTCTTGAAACGCCAGCCTGATTGGATGGAAGAGACGACTCTTCGTATACCAAACGTGGGAGACTCTTGGTTGAACGCACAATGCCACATCACCCTCACACGGCGACTCTTCATCATACTTCCATGGATTATACAAACGTTCTCCACATAGGATAAATGAATGACATGAGAGTCTAAGCTGAAGCGGTAACGCATACATTCTTGAACGCTGAAGAATGACCATACTCGGTATCCATAACAGATAGAATCAGCAAATGAAGATGAATGCAAAATTTCTGCTGAAGCTACATACGTCAACACTACTGATATTCCAAATGATATTCTGAAATTTAGTACAATTCTTGAGGGTTTTTCTCCCCCAAGATATGTTGAGTTACTACACTTGAAGAGTTGTACCTCCAATTGTCACTAGCGTTTGTGACAATATCATAAGCCTAAGAATAAAGTTAATTTTGTTTTCAGAATTTTTAAAGCATATCCCCTCTTCTCCCGTAGTGCTACTTATTCCATGCTTTTTTAATCATAGACAATCAATACGTAATTTATGACATGGTAGTTAATTGACATTTTTCCTAAGTTGTCGATTCGGGTTCGGGGACAGATTCGTGTTCGCGAATCCGGTTGGTGAATTCATGGAAAAAAACATTTCCCATTAGGATTTGTATGGGTTTGTGTATATATATATATATATGCATTATATATACAAAAAATAAGAGAAATATACATAATTCTAAAACTAAATCATTTCATAGTATGAATCTATGATGCTTGATCATTGATCAATGCCAAATCTC
>MU224363.1:943744-981827 GCA_018584345.1 Thuja plicata
GTTTGGGGGCAAAGCCCCCAAGACGGGGTCAAGGGGCAGCGCCCCCGAAAGCTCAACTGACTTTAATTATTTTATAAAGGCACCGAGAGTTATTTTTCAGCGGGCCCAAGTTCGGCAATGTCAAAAATTTGGGTTGTGGATGTCAAAAATTTTAAATTTTGCCAAAAAAAACGTCTTAAACTTTGTCCACTAGCAAAACTTCGCTTGATCTGAATCTGACAACTTAGATTAGCATTTTTCTCAATGGCAATAAACTATCAAGTTCATCCCTTATTCAACTCACCCTAATTAGAAGCGTTTATTCACCTCAATCCTTATTTAACTAACCGACTAGAAGTAACTACAACCCTAATTGATTGATCACATCCCTCCTCAAAGTTACTACAATCCTAGCCAATTGACCACACACCCTCCTTAAGTAACTACAAACTCACTGCTATTTTGCCAAAGTACTCAGTCAACTATGGATTCAAAAAATGGTACATAGCCAATCCTTCCTAAATTTGCTTGCCCTCAAGCACGATGAAATTGGGTGATTTAGGATGTTTGTTGATGCTCTTTGGCATTAGAAGACTTGCGGGTGATACCTCATCCAACTCTATATGCTGTGTCCCCATGCACAACTTAGCCTCATGTTCCACAATCTACATACTTTGAGCAAGGAGATTGATGAGCTGCCCCTGTGGATCCTTGAAAGATCCCATCAAGTTGAAGAACTCTAGCCCTCTGTGCTTGCGTGCTATTTCCTTAGGTTGAACTTATTGGTCACTTAGTGACATTTAACACTGATATTTGGTCTTATGTTTGTTTTAAATCCCTTTTTGGGTTGTATGATCACAACTCTAATACTGTTGTAGTCTCCTAAACTAAATGCATACAAATATTTGCACCTAGAAAGCCTCTAACTATTTTGAATTATTATTATTATTTTCATGAAACACATACACACAAATAGGGACTAATTGAACTATTACAACTCACTAGGAATACACAATGTGCAGATTTGAGCTTTATATATCCTAAACACATTGCAATATGTGAATTGACTGGCTTGCTGATCTTGGAGGCTTTGCAGAGTCTTGCTATTGTTTTGCACCATGTATTGCATTTGAGGAATTTCCTCCCCAAGATTGTGTATAGATTCATTCCTAAAGGGTTCTATTGATGATCTAGATGATAACCTGAAATTTTGTCACGATCCCTTCCTGAATAGAACTTAGTGATAATAAATGATTGATTATATAACAAGATTATAATATAGATAATAATAACTCAAATATTAATAAGTAAAATAATAATAGTAAAATCTATTATTATAATAATAAAATATATTATTAAGATAATAATATAACTTTACTATTATTATAATAATAAAATATATTATTAAGATAATAATATAACTAATATATAATACATATATGATCAATAATACAATATAATATAATAATATCATATTATACTAATGAATATTAGCATATGAATAATAATAAATTAAATTACTTATATTATTAATAAATAAATAACACACTTCAATGATTATAATATTTCTCTGAGTTAACTCATCGACTATAAGAAATAATTGATGGTCAAGAGAGAAACCAAGACACATGCTAATCAACATCACCATACTTCCGCAACATATTTGTCAATGAAATATAAAGTAACTAACATATATTTAGTTCTATTATACCGCAATAAAGGGAAGATTGAACCATACGAATTAACTTGATCATTAGCGTGGATATTAGTTCATACATCGAGTGTTCCATACTAATCGATTTACATTATCTTTAGAGATTCATCAATACATATATTTATGTTTTAACTAATGCACATATTAATATCAATAGATATTGTAATCAGTGATTACTATAAATAATACGGTTATAAGTTACCAATGTTTACTATAATCAACATTGATTATACTAGTTGATGTGGAACAATGTGGCTGGAGTCACGTCTTTATACGTGATTTGTCCTTCCATATCCAAGGTATAAGGAGGCACCTCCCAGGCACACATTCAGGAAAGGGGGGGGGGAATACACTCAGCGGTCTATATACAACAACCGAAACATACAGCAGTGCATCACAAAAAATACACATTCAATATAGTGTCAACCAAGAAGCAGAAGCACGTTCTTTACTTAACCATTTCACAATTGCAATAGAATATCTTTAGTTATTCATAATAAGGAATATATAAATGTATATGTATATGTAATTGGTATTCATCTAAGGAAGAGTATGCAATGGAGATAATCAATCCCATACTCTGCGTTACCAGATCAATCGTTGAGCATAAGCTCTTTACTGGTCTATTCAGGTTACCTCTCTCTCTCTCTCTCTCTCTCTCTCTATATATATATATATATATATATATATATATATATATATATGTAGAAACCATTCACTTGGCATACACATAATTGCCTATTTTAAGATAGCAATGTTATGGATGAACTCTTCTATTGAAAGAAAATAATATATATGCATATTTACATATACTGTATTAGGAAACACCATCATTTATCCATTACTTAATTCTACCAGAGGCATCCTAGATTATAATTTATAGTGAGCAGAGAGAATTCAAGGAATTTGTCTTGAATTGCTAAGTTCATCAAGAAAGAGTACATTACAATTGGTATCAGAGCATCTTTCCTGCCATGCTGTGGAAAGTAGTTAATGCAAACTAGCCAAAGAGCTCAAAGGGCATTGGAAAGAGAAAAGAGAAAATTAGTAAAATCTAACTCAAAATCAAATAAGACAATGGAGGAGCCCACCAATGAAGAAATGAGGTCGTTCATGGAAATAACAACCAAAACCTTAATGGAACATATGGAAGCTCTGAAAAATATGAATGCTTCAATCAACGAACTTAGATCACACCCTAGTCGAAGGGATGTTAATACAAACTCAAAAAATAATAGTAGGACATCCACACTAAGAATTAAAAATTCATCCTTCCTACTCAGAAGAAATGCACCAAGGGAAGAAGAAGGAAACAATCAAATTCCTCATAGCGCGGAAGAACTATCAACAATTTACTCAAGGTTAAATCCTTAAATAAAGAGGGATGTATCCTTCAAGGACTATTGTGAAGCAAAGAAATCAGAAGCCCCTAGAAGGGAAAGGGAACAACTGAATAAGGATTTAAAACACAAGGCAAATAAAGTCACCATTCCGAATTTTAATGGATCTGACAGAATTAAATACTTACTTGACCCTTAATCCTATGATGGAAGAAGATGCAATTGAATTTGCCATCCTACACTTGGAAGACGCAGCCCATGATTGGTGGCACCATGGGGTCCACACCCAAGGATATGACAACATAACATCTTATGAGGAATTCTCACAAAAAATGATCAAAAGGTTTGATTGGAAACATCCACAGAAAGATTTCAAGAAATTAACACAACAGGTACAGACAGGAACAGTGGATGAATACCTTCGGAGGTTTCAAAGAATTTCGACAGGAGTGACAGGAATAGAGGACGAAAAATTATCTTGTCTATTTGTGGATGGACTAAAAGAATCAATGAAGGGATTGGTGGCTGCTTTCAAACCAACTAGCCTAGACGATGCTATTGAAACAACCTTAAATTTAAAAACCTCATGCACAAGCAATAGACCTTCAAGCAACCACACCAAACAATTCCATGTGAAAGATGAAAAGCATAAGCAAGAACCCTCAAAAAGAAAATGTTTCCATTGCAATGAGGACTTTGAACACAGACATATATGTCAAGATGAGAAAGCTCAAAAACAAACGAGAAGACTTAAGAAGGAAGAAGTTATGTTTCAGATGCAAAGAATCATGGGAACCATGGCATAAGTGCCGAAAAAAAGAGTCAAATTCATAGAATAGAAGCAACACTTGACACGGAAACAAAAGAAACACCATCCAAGAAAATAAAATATGATCAAGGGAACCTAAACAACATTCAATCAATGAATAAGGGAAAAAGCCAATGGAGCTTTGAGGAGGTTCAACCCTAATAGTGACAACAACCTGGAAATTTGTCTAAATTGGTAATGTAGAAATAATGATTAATTTATTTATGTACTTTACAATGTAATTTCAATTATTATTAAAGTAAAACATTCAAGTAATGAATTAATTAACGAGGAAAAAGGGCACCCTATTACAAGTGCTTTTCCTACGAGTCTGCAAATACGAGAGAATCGCTAAGGCACCCTACTGTAGTAGCAGTTAAGGGAGAACTGGTATGAATGCACCTTGCTGCTCTGCAATTAAGGGAGAATTGCTAGAGCACCCTATTGTAGTACTAGATAAAGGAGAGTTACTAAGGGCACCCCATTGTAAGTTCTTTTCCTTTGAGTTTGCAATTAAGGGAGAACTGCTAGGGCACCCTATTGCCGCACTAGATAAAGGAGAGTCACTAAGGGCACCCCATTGTAAGCACTTTTCCTATGAGTTTGCAAGTAAGGGAGAACTGCTAGGGCACCCTATTGCAGCACTAGATAAAGGAGAGTCGCTAAGGACACATTTTGTAAGTACTTTTTCTACGAGTCTGCAATTAAGGGAGAATTGCTAGGGCACCCTATTGCAGTACTAGATAAAGGAAAGTCGCTCTAATTTTCTAAGTTAAAGGAGATAAACAAAGCAAGCATCCTGCTAAGTAGACAACCTTGTGTGGATGCCTAACACTTGTCACCGAGGCCAAGGGGGCCAAAGTTCCGCTCTTGGGCTTAGTATAGGATTGGCTTGGACTAACTTATCACGACTCAATCTCTATTGTTTAAGAGTAATAATAGTATGATCACATTTTATATGCTATCTTGTGTTCACTTGATTGCAGCGTTCATCATCAAAAGCATAATGAAGTAAATTTTGTAAATCATCTCTAACCCTAGCTCATTGCAAATTGTAAATTGTGGGATTTTTAAATGCGTGTCTTCATGCATTCATGTGTTTACTTCGTGTATGCTTTGTGTCTACATGCATCCAAGTTCATACTTCGTATTTCCATTGTGTATATGCATTGTTTAACTCTTTATTTTGTAACCTAGAATAGAATAATCAAGGGTATATGAATCGATTTGAAGCTCCAAATTGGATATTGGAATTGCATAGCAACAATACTCCTACCAAAGATTCGTATTGCTCGAGGACAAGCAAATTTCGGGAAGGGCAGACTGTCATGACCCCTTCCTGAATAGAACTTAATGATAATAAATGATGATTAAAAGATTTAAATAAAAAACATTATATAAAGATAAATGAACAAATTAACTAAATAAATAATAATAATATAACAAGATTATAATAACTCAAATATTAATAAGTAAAATAATAATAGTAAAATTTATTATTATAATAATAAAATATATTATTAAGATAATAATATAACTAAGATATATTACATATATAATGAATAATACATTATAATATAATATGATGATATCATATTATACTAATGAATATTAGCATATGAATAATAAAAAATTAAATTACCTATATTATTAATAAATAAATAACACACTTCAATGATTATAATATTTCTCTGAGTTAACTCATCGACTATAAGAAATAGTCGATGGTCAAGAGAGAAACCACGACACATGCTAATCGACATCACCATACTTCCGCAGCATATTTGTCAATGAAATATAAAGTAACTAATATATATTTTGTTCTATTATACCGCAACAAAGGGAAGATTGAACCATATGAATTAACTTGATCATTAGCGTGGATATCAGTTCATACATTAAGTGTTCCATACTAATCGATTTACATTATCTTCAGAGATTCATCGATACATATATTTATGTTTTAACTAATGCACATATTAATACCAATAGATATTGCAATCGGTGATTACTATAAATAATACGGTTATAAGTCACCAGCGTTTACTATAAACAACATTGATTATACTAGTTGATGTGGAACGATGTGGCTGGAGTCACGTCTTTATATGTGATTTGTCCTTCCATATCCAAGGTATACGGAGGCATCTCCCAGGCACACATTCGGGAAAGGGGGGGGGGGGGGGGGAAAAANGGGGGGGGAAATACACTCAGCAGTCTATATACAGCAACCGAAACATACAGCAGTGCATCAGCAGAAAATACACATTCAATATTAGTGTCAACCAAGAAGCAGAAGCATGTTCTTTACTTAACCACTTCACAATTGCTCAACAGAATATCTTCAGTTATTCATCACAAGGAATATACAAATATATAATTTGTATTCATCTAAGGAAGAGTATGCAATGGAGATAATCAATCCCATACTCAGCCTTACCAGATCAATCGTTGAGCATAAGCTCTTTATTGGTTTATTCAGCTTACTTCTATATATATATATATATATAGAAACCATTCACTTGGCATATACATAATTGCCTATTTTAAGATAGCAATGTTATGGATGAACTCTTCTATTGAAAGAAAATAATATACATGCATATTTACATATACTGTATTAGGAAACACCATCATTTATCCATTACTTAATTCTACCAGAGGCATCCTAGATTATAATTTATAGTGAGCAGAGAGAATTCAAGGTATTTGTCTTGAATTGCTAAGTTCATCAGGAAAGGGGACATTACAAATTTGATTTGCTGCTTGAGGGTTTCTTTCTTCAAGATTATCTAATTTGCTACATTTGGAAGGGTTCCATCTTCAAACACCATCAATTGCTATGACAGTATCACAAGCCTAAGAATAAAGTGATTTTTTGTTTTCTAATTATCTTAGTATATCTTCTCTTCTTCTTAAGCACTGCTTATATTTCACGCTTCCTCTATAGTAGTCAGTTGTAACTCAATTGATGACAATTGACTAAAAAAGTTTCTCTCTCAATCAATAATAGTTGATTGGTAAGTTTATTCCTTTATTTAACAGAATTGAATGAGAAGTGTTTATCTGTTTTAATTCCTTATTTAATTGACCCTAAATGGAAGTAACTACATTCCTAACTAATTGACCACACACCTTCCTTATTCCAAACACAAACATTCTTGATTAAAAATTGAAAATAAGTATAGACTTGTTAGTCATATGTTATCAAATCATTCACATAGCTATGGATTTGAAATAGGGGACATAAAAATCCTTTATTGTTGAATCTTTTTGCCCTTGAGAAAGACAAAGCTGGGTGATCTAGGACATTAGGCAACTGCCTCTAGAGATAGAAGACCTATAGATGATATCTCATCCTTGTTCACACTTTGTGTGTCCATGCATGGGCTCAAGATTGCGTTCCACGATCTACATGGTCTGGGCAAGGAGATTGATGAGCTATTAATGCCCATCCTTCAAAGATCCCATTTAGTTGAAGTATTCCAACTCTCTATCCTTGAATTCCTTGGGCTGGAATTTGTCTTTTTTGTCACTCAATGACATGCTATACTGAGAATTGATTTTGTTTTTGTTTTCAACCCTTTAACATGTTAGCAAGATCATAGCTCTGATACAATTGTTGTGTCCTAAGCTAAAGACAGACAAATTAATCACACCAAACAATAAAAGAACCTCTTAACGTATTTTTATATAATTTTCATGAAACACATACACGCTAATGGAGAAAAACTAAACCATTACAACTCATTGGGAACACCCAACATACAGATCTAAACTTCGATATGTTCTAAACAAACTATAGTATGTAAACTGATTGTCTTGCTAATTCTGGACACTTTGCATAGTCTTGCTATTGTTTTGCACTGCATACTAGAGGGGTTTCGTCCCCAAGAATGTATATTTATTCATGCTTGAATAGGTCCACTGATGATCAAAATGTTATTCTAAAATTTGAGCTACTGCTTGAGGATTTGCATTCCCAAGATGATTTGATGTGCTAGCCTTATGGTTCTGTCTCCAAAGGGCACAAGGTGCTATGATAGTATCACAAGCCTAACAATAAATTTATTTTTTCTTTTCAAAATTTTAAAGTTTATCTTCTCCTTTCCCCTAGCTTTGCTTAAATTCTATGCTTCGTTAATCATAGCAATAGTTGAAACGCGAAATAAAATTTATTGTTTAAAAAGCACCACCTTCTTATTTAAAATACAATTTATGTTCAAAATAAATGATCATAACATGGTTTAATAATTTTTTACATTTCATCATAAAATTTAAGGTATCTAGAGTACTCACCTTTTACATTTGTCATAGGACAATTATATAAGATGAATTGCTCCAATACATGTACATTGCCACACCAATGGCTGTACACATAAGAACAGTGCTTGTCACACAAGAGCAACACTTGTCCATATCAGCACGCTATTTTATGAATAACACACTTATTTTGGATGGTATCTACTACATTTGTTAATGAATTTACATGACATTGATAAGTTCTCATGTTTTTATAAGGGTCTATTTTGATAAACACTTGAACATTTATTAATTTTCATGTGTAATTTTAATTAACTATATACAGTATCCATATTTTGCAATACAAAACTCCCATAACCACAAATACTTCACCAACAATAAGTCCTCACCTATCTATTGGTCCTTCTTCCCTAGATTTGCCAATAAGAAGATATTTCAGAAATAAATTATGCAGGTTTTTATATTGAACATATTTACAGTTACTAACATTTTGAAAATTTAATGGATTGAGTGTAAACATTTTCCTGTCATACATATATATTTTGTTTTCACTGTATTTATTGTTGTCTTTTGGGCAATTCTCTATTTTCCCCATTTTTTTGGAAGGTTCATTAAACATTGAACAAGTTTGTTTTCAGGCTAGTATTTGGCTAAGAACATATAATTTTCAAATGCCATTATTTACCAAATTATGTGTTTTTGGTCAAATATTAGCCTACATTTCATATGTTCCTGAATTTACATTGTATTTTTCCAATTGGCTAACTTATAGGGATTATTTACAACTTAAACATTCCAATTTGCAATTTTTTAAAAGCAGAGTAAAAGTAACTGGCCTGGTAAAAATTCTTTGTTCTAAGTCAAATATTAACCTTTAAATTTTAATACATATTATATATTCCCAATTTTCCATTGCTTAAAATTTTACTTCATTCAGGTATGAAGAAGAAAGTCCAGATGTTGATGTGGACGATGTGGATGCGGATGGTGATGTGGATGCATATTTTGGGGACCCAGAGGACTATGCTGATGCAGCAGGGTATGAAGTTTTGCTTGAACATTTTGCGGAGATTGATAACTTTCCCAAAGGGGCTCCTCCGGCTGCCAAAGTTATAGTAGATTCTCTTCCTTCAATTTTTATTTGCCAGAAACAAATTGACGATGGAAATGCATTGTGCCCAATCTGCAAGGAAGTTGTTGAAATTGGAGAACAAGCCAAACAATTGCCTTGCTTGCATCACTACCATGGGTGCTGCATTCTTCCATGGCTGAGATCACGGAATTCATGCCCTGTTTGTCGATATGAGCTGCCAACTGATGATCCTGAATATGAAGAGCAAAGAAAACAGGTTACCCTACAAACATGAATTGTGTAGGTTGTTTTCTTTCTAGTTCTATTTCATCTCTTAAATGCCATTCAGTTCTAGCAATAGGCATGGTCATATGTAATAGTTCTAGCAGGTTAATATAAGTTTTATCATAGTCAGATATATTCTTTTTTCATATCTGTAGGTCGGCCTCATCCCATTTCATTTTGCTGAAAAGATTTTCTTTTCATATGCTGCACAAGTAGTGTTTTGGTTTAGAACTGGCTTTTAAATTCAGGACAGAGAAGTGTATTTGAATTATCATAGAGAAAATGCTGTAAATAAACAATACACTGTAATATAGTGGTACCATGGATTAACTGCTTTTTGAAAGCATTGAAGTTAAGATTGATTGGAGAGGAAGAAAGTTTTTCATTTTCACCTGTTTTCAGTCTGAATAAATACAACATGAGATTTCATTGCAGTTAGGTCTATTTTCCACAATTTGCTGCGGACCATCCTTGACAACTCGTAATGGTTTGTCATGGCATAATGCTTGTTTCTTGTTTTGCCTTTCTTTTTCTGTTTTAAACATGAATTCCTTGCTGCCTTGAGAGTTATGTGATTCTCTCATTTGCCAGAGGCATCAAAAGTTGTTAATTCTGTAGGCAATGTTGACCATTATTTCTCAATTTCCAGTTACAAATTCTCAAGTTTCTTGATAGTAAGTAGACAAATGCAGACAATTTGTGTTATTAGGGATATGTGTGGCTTTCCAGTTTCCTGATTCACCGTGTTGTGCCATAAGAGGCTCTGGAAACTAATTGCTATATGGATATACTTACTTGAATCATGAAATAAAATTTTGGGGTACAGCAGTATTGATGCAACAACAGATTTGCGCATGAATGAATTTAGAAATTATAGGTAAGTAAAGATTTGTAGATTTGTTTCCCTCACAGCATGGCTATATCCTTCTTTTAATCTAGCCTGAAGATGTTAGTTAAAAGGTCCCATTTTATTTACATTATGGAACCGTATGCTGTAAGTTGATTTTATCTTGCATTTCATGTGCTTCAGTGTTTAGTTTTCTTATGTCTCTTAGGTTTCAGGGTCCTTTGCAATTGTTTTTTTTTCTACTTCTTAAATTGGAACTCTATCAACCTTCTCACAAAGTTGTTAACTCCCATTTTTGAGAGCAATAAATCTTTTTCTGTTTTTGAAGAGACGCACTTCAAAGAAAGGGTATGCTTTCCAACAAAATAATTTAAGAAAAATTCTTTTGGTCAACTTGATTTTCAATATCAGGATCATGGAAGATTTGGTTTGAAGCATAGAATATATTATAGATTCACTTCATATTGCGTTGGTATAACATATGTTTGCTGGTGACATGTAAATGTTGAATACTTTGGAAATCAGAGTCAGTCAGATTCACTTCATATTGTGTTGATATACCATATGTTTGTCATTGAGTGTTCACATGTAAATGTTGAATACTTTGGAAATCAAAGCTAGTGCTATTAATTGTACAATGTTATGTATATGCTCGGGACTCTTTCAGTTCATCCATCTATGTGTGCATGAAGGAATATGTGAGTGATATTGGAAGATGATTTTGATTATATATTTGGGCCCAAACTGCATCCTTCAAGGCTGCTTTATATCCGTGAGTCATTTCTTTATAGACAATGTTGGGAGCTTTTTGTCTTAACATTATTTGTTCTTGTTAATTGTTGAATCCTTCTGCATAATGTTGTTGCTAGTCATGTGGGGACGTCCAAGCACTACTATGTACTTGTGAGAGCTCATCTTGTGGTTGGGTGTCAACAGTATATGGAATGTGGTAAGGGGACGGATTCTGATACTGACAAGAAGCCTATAACTTTTTGTGGACATGCAATTAAGAACAAGTACTGCCATCTTTTGGAGATAATTTATATTAAATTATTTATTATGAATGTGTTGTGAGTTGGTTTGCATTTGTTTTTGCTAGATTCAATGTAGAAGGGTGACAAATTTTATGATCTGAGATGATATTGCTCCTTTATTAATTTCTTAAGCGATTGGCTTCACTGTAAGATAACAAGCTTTGCACTTGGTCAACAATTCATGAAGTATTGTACATCAAACACGTCTGCAATTATGTTTGTTTTAGCACCAACTTTATGACTTTTAACTAAGATGTCCAGTTCACCCAAACTGGACGGTGGACCAAGCAAAGTTCGAACTGGTTCGTGCTCTTGGTTCGGTCCATCTGTGGGTCTGGATAGGGTTCGGTCCATGGAGGGCTGGTTCGAACTAGGCCACGGGCAGTTCAGACTCGGGTGGACCATCGGCCTAGCTGGTTAACCAACTTTGAACTAGGACAAAAACTGGGGCCTGCGGACGACGTTTAAGTGGTTTTTTTTGCAAATTTTATAATATTTTGACATCCACAACCCTAAAATGTGGATTTGAAAGGCTTTTGTTGACTTCTCATTCTCATTTGTGGTGTGCAAATAGGTTATTTTGTCTTGAGCAAGAGCAAATAGGTGGTTGAGCAAGCGTTTGGTTGTGCAATGAGTTGGAAGATTGATTTGTGGATCATCTTCAAGTGTTTGTGCCTCATTCCTACACCCTTGCAAGCTTACAATGAGTGGAAGAGGTAAGTTTTTTATTTTTTTTCATTTCTCTTTCATTGTCCATAAGATCTACCATTTTTTTTTCCAGAATTTTTCATTCTCTTGCTTTTATATTGAATATGTATACAATTTCTTGCCATAGGAAAAGGAACTACAATGACATCTACCTCTTCCTCAGTAGGCAATATCGATCAAAGAGTAGAACCCCATTCTAATTCTCCTTTGTGGAAGTATGTTGATATTGTAAGAACCCTTCTAGGTGGTGGTGCATTCCGTTGGAGATGTCGGGGTTGTGAAGTAGAAGGGAATAGTTCATATTATCGTTTGGTAGGCCATTTGTGTGGATTCTCTGGAAGAGTAAAAAAATGCCCTGGAAAAAAAGGTGCACCTATACCAAATGCAGCAGTATTAAAATATATTGCAGAGCATGAGGTAGCAGAAGAGAGAAGAACGCATGCAAAATACAACCATTGGTAGTTAAAGTAACAAAAAAGCAAAGGTAATGCTACCCCCCTCTACAAATGTTTTGATAGAAGACCACCCCTTCTATACTACCTCAGTTGGCCTTAATACTGAAAGTGAAGCACGGGGTTACACACAAAAGAAAGGGACCACTAGAAACCACATTTCAAAATCAAAGTCTGTAAATTGCCGACATTGATGTGGCAAGATGCTTGCTTGCAATTGGGCTGCCTTTTAGTGTTGTTAGCTCTCCATATTGGAAGAAGATGTTGAAAAGTGCCAATGAAGCTTCAAGAGGATATAAAGGCCCCGGTTATGAGAGAGTATAGACCACCTTGTTGGTTGATGAGCCCATAAGGGATTCATGGATTGAGACAGGGCTATCAATTGTTTCTGATGGGTGGAAAGATGCAAGAAATCGTCCCTTGATCAATGTCTTGGCGGTGTCCCCTAAAGGGGCAATGTTTTTGAAATCCGTGGATTGTGAGGAGCAAGTAAAAGATGGGCCATTTATTGCTAATATTTTCATCTCTACCATTGAACAAGTGGGTGCTAGAAACGTTGTCCAGTCATAACAGACAACGTAAAGAATTGTAGAGCTGCCGGTTTGTTGGTCGATGAGCGATATCAACATATCTTATGGACACCTTGTGCGGTCCATTCACTCAAACTTATGCTACAAAATATTGAGAACAAAATGGGGCGGATCAAAGAGGTGTATGCAGAGGCTGAGGACATCCAGATGTTCGTCACAAACCACCACATGACTCAAGGAATATTCAAAATGTTCTCACATTTGGAGCTACTGAAGGTAAGTGAACTTGAACTCAAGTTAGTAATTTAATTTAAAAAAAAAATTAGTATCTTACAATTTCTGATTTTCATATTTTGATTGTGTAATGTGTATTCTTTTTTAAAGTATGTATCTAATAGTTGTGTTTTTTTAGCTCTAATTTATGTTACAGGTTGCTGAGACTCGTTTCACATCAAATTTAATCGTGTTGAGACGACTTGTGCAAGTGAAAGAGGCACTTTGTAGTATGGTAATCAGCAACAGTTGGGCTATATGGAGGCAAAGCAATAGTGAGAGGGCAACCAAAATAAAGCAAAGGATATTGGATGACTCATGGTGGGGACGTGTGGAATATCTCATTAAGCTCACCGAGCCCATTATGAGCGTGCTTAGGTACACTGACATGGATAGGCCTTGCCTTGGAGAGATTTATGATGACATAGACTTAATGCTTAAGAAGATCAAGCAAATTGTAAATGAAAAAGAGCAAGATCCCCAAGAGACCTTCAAACAATTGCAAGGAATTGTTGTAGAACAATGGAACAAAATGATCTCTACATTTGCTTGCCTATGCATTGACGCTCAAATACTATAGCACCCAATATACTGATCAACCAAGAAGGTTGCCACCCTTTAGAGATGTAGAAGTGTTTGATGGGTACAAGACAACATTTGAAAGAATCTTTCATGATGATGATATGCGAGATGTGATTACAAATGAGTTCATAGAGTTTGTGAATGCAAGAGGTCTAAGTAATGATGCTTTTTGTCATTGGTTTAGGAAGGATGCTCATAGTTGGTGGGTACCTCCATGGCCAAAGATTCCAAATGTTGCAGCCCCTTGCAATCAAAATTATATCACAAGTTTTATTTAAAAAAAAATTGTTTACTTTTATCTTCATGACTAGCAAGTAATTTTTATTTTATAAGATTAATAATTTTATTTTAATTGTTTACTTTGTCTCGTCTTCATAGGTTGCTAGTTCTTCTGCAAAAGAAAGAAATTGGAGCAAATATTCGTTCATCCACTCTGGGAAGCGCAATAGGTTGCAATAAAAAAGAACGGAGAACTTGGTATTTGTGCATTACAACTTGCGTCTCGTCTCACACAAGAGTAAAGAATACAATGAAGGGGAGACGAAGAGGTGGGATATAAATGCAGAGCTTGCGGACTTGGATGCCTTCACTTCTCGGCTTGCACTTGATGAATGTGAAGATTTTGATGCCAATACTATTATTGGTGCAACTTATCCCATTGGCCTTAGCTCTATTTGTGAGTCAATTAATGCCAATGAAGAAGAAGAAGAAGATGATGATGAAGAAGAAGACGATGAAGAAGAAGATGATGATGAAGAAGAATAGAATATCAATAAATTTTTAATCCATTAGTTGAACTTCAAACAATGATACTTGAATTGATGTTATGATTTAATTTTAATGTTTAAAATCTTTGATGTTGGACTTGAAGTATATGATGGTATGATCATGATTCATGATGCTACGATTACAAGTGTTTTTGTTGTTTAAATGCTTTCATGATACTTCGTGACATTCTAATCTTAACTCATGTTTTTAGGCTGCATAAATATATATATATATATATATATATATATATATATATATATATAGATAATTCTTACATGTTTTTGTACTAACCAACCCAAACGAACCCAAACCCCTTTTCAAAATTTTGCCGTACCAGCGAACCGGTCCTTCGTACTCGAACCCGAACCGACATCCTAGACTTTATTTTATTGTGTATCCCATTAAAGGGCTATTATTACACATGGGTACATCTCTAAATATTCCAGGTTGTGATGTTAAATTATCATAACATCATTTCATGTGTGAGATTTAATGTTTTTTTGATTTCAATAGTTTGATGTTGTTTATAGAATGATAGAGTGAAGATACCTTTACTCTTGAGTGGCTCATTAGAAGCAAATCTAACTTAATGTGTGCACTAGACATGTATTGGTAGTCAAAGTACTAAATTTGACATGTGCTAATATTTGACTACAATTATGTATGTTTTAGCACCAATTTTATATAACTTTTAATTGTCGTTAATATGTTAGTAAAAGGACCATTACCACATAGAGGTTCATCCCTAAATATTTTGTGTTGAGATGTTAAGTTGATTCATCTTTAATTGTTTTGTGTTGAAATGTTAAGTTGATTCATCTTTAATTGTTTTGTGTTGAAATGTTAAGTTGATTATTGTAACTTTGCCTCATGTTTGGGGTTTAATGTACTTTGCATTTCAACAATTTGGTGTTGATTATAAAAAGCGTAAAAATGTGCCTTTATTTTGATTGGCTCATTATAAGTAAATCCGACTTAATGTATGTGCCAAGTCTGTGTTGGTAGCATAATAATGAGACTCACCAAGCTAGTCGAGTCTTGCCTAAATTGCTCAGACTCACCGAGTCGGCGAGTCTGGGACTAAGACTTAGCTATTTTGATTTATTTAAAAAAAATCACACAACATTTCACTATTTTTTTGGTCTTTGATGTGGCCATCTAGCATTTAAAAAAAATGAAAATCGTGGGTGCCATGAAGGTTTGTGTGGTTTTGAAGTTCTTTATTTGGGCTTGGTCATGGGGGCTTTGCCCTTTGACTGACCCAACCTTGTATTGTGGTGGGGAACACACTAGGGTTGCTGCCCCTGGACCTTGCAAGGGGCGCCGCCCCTTCACCCTGTTGGGGCACAGTCCCTAGACCCCCAAGGGGTCTTGCCCAAAGACCCCCTTGAGGGGTGCTACTCTCAACCATGTGGACCCCAAACCCCCATCGAACTATAAGTCTAAGCAAGTAATAGGCCAACGATGAATCATGATCACAAAAATCTACAACATACATTTCCCTTGTTACGAATCTCTGCATATTCACAATCAAAGCCACAATCAAGGATTATCTTGTTTTGTATATTGGACAACTTGTTTAGTACACAAGGATTGCCATAGGCAAAGTTAGCATGCTACAGTCCTGGTACTGCTGAATACAAGTTAAGTCATAGTTGGCATGAAATGCCATTTTCAGATTGCAATATGTTTCAATCATGACAACTCCTTTTGTTAATGAGCTTGTCAACAAAACATGCAATATTAATGGCACAAAAAAGTTACTAGTAAATTCGTCACTTGATTATACACACCAGTTATTAAGACAAATCAAATACCATGGCTACATCATCATCTAGGATCCATCTTAGATGCTAGCGCATGACTTGCTAGGATGTTCAGATGAGTAATGTGACCTCCTTTGAGCCATAGTATTATACTTTTAGTTTTGTTGTTTGATGCCACGGATTTCATATTCTGAGTTTTGTATACATTTGACATTTGTATGCATTTTACAATATTTATATATCTAAGTGTGCTATTTCCTTCAGCTGCAATTTGCATTTATACTTACGTGATTGATGTATGCTTGTGTATATGATTAAATTAGCTTCTATTTGATGATGTTATTGTGTCTAAGGTTTATTTATTAAAGGGTGCATGAAACAAGTTTTTCTCATCAATATCTAATTCTTTCTTCTTCATTTTTCATTATTTACTTCCATTATCCTTTCCCCCACTTTTTTATTCATTCTGTTTTTGATTAATTTCTAATCGAAATTTAGAGATTATATAGCCTTTTTTTAATGAATTTATTTTTTATAAACCAGTCTTTCCATATTTATTCTAAGTAAATCTCTTTTAGCTATCCTTTGTAATCTATTATTATCCTTTTTTTTGTTTCTTGATTTGCTCTTTGGTCCTTGTCCCTATTTTTGCTTTCTTGTTGCCTTGTTCTGCGTGTAGCTTCCCCCCTCTCCTTTCCTACCACCTCTGTCCCTTTCTAGGTTGTTTCTTGGTCTACAACAAACATTTTTTAAATCTCCTTGAGCTCTCTATTATCATCCTGATGATGGATCACAGAGCGTGATCTGAAATGTTGATGCAAAAAAAATCTTTAACACAATCTAATCCAGAAACAATTGCAATAAGTTTTAAATCCTCAAAAATCTCAGAATTTCTTGGGTTCAATTTCTCGAGTCTTTGCTGAATTTTTGCTGAGTTTGGGCACCGAGTCTAAGTACGAGTCAAAAATCAGCTTGATGAGTATGAGTCTTGTAACTATGGTAGTCAAAGTACGAAATTTGTGAAGATGCTAATATTTGTTGATTTTGAGTATTTTGGTCTATGTAGAGGGTCAATTTATTTGATAGCATTAGTGATTCCAATCAATTAAATGCCATCCTTTTGTCTCTTTGCACTCTATGCTATTGAAACAATTGGAAAATTCATAGTTTCCATGCATGAGTTGTACCAGAATTGGGTACAACCTGGAATTGCCAGATTGTGTCCAATCTGGAACTGGCTGTGGGTTTGCCTAGGATTTTGGTTTGTAGCTATTGTAATCATATGGAAATGTTGCAAGTTGAATCTAGACAATTTTGAGGTTGGCATGGCAAATCCAGAATGATTCTAGAGCAATTCTAGAAGTCGTTAAACTTTTTAATGCATCTTTTGTTAACTCTGACTCGTGATACCGAAAATGACCATTGTCACACCATACACGCATCTGAATCGGTTCATAGCAATAGAAATGGCAAGCTTGACCAAGTTCAAGCATTACCCTTGTCATTCAGAACATTATGGCTAGTGCTTAGCATATTGGTTAAGAGAGAAGCCCTACCTTAATTGTTAATACAATTGTAATATTGTCCTGCAGGGAGCAGATATCTTTAATAAGTCTTGGCTAGATTAGATTCTTGCCCCTCCGTTTTCTGTTTTTGGCTCATTTTCTTAACTTCGTATCATTTTTTTTCCAAGATCAATGTCAATACAATTCTAAACAATAACTTAAATTTACAACACTATGGTTTTAACTTTATTCATGACTTGGAATGCTTAAACTTATTAAAGCTCAAATATGAACTACACCATATTTATTTTGTATACAATAGATATAATTTACTATAAATAGATATTATATACTATTTATATTAGTTTCCATAATAATGTGGTACAGAGAGTATGATATTAATATATCTTTTTTGAGTATAGTTAAAAAGAACAATATTAATATAGCTTTTTCAAATACAGTTAAAAATTTAAATTTAAAATAACATAAGCTTTGTATTAATATATTATAGTTTTTAGATTGCAAATAGACACATTTATATATAGTAGATTTTTATATATTTTTTTGTCGTAGCAGCATATGGTATCCATGCACCTGTACCAGCACCTGATTTCAATTTCGGAATTCAGCTCATGCTTATCATTTTGGATTTTTTTAAAATTAATTGTGCATCTAATTAGTTTGCATGTACAATCCTATGCATAATCAGGAACCTTGGCTAGCACTGACAATTCTTTTGCTCCATAAGCACTCACAAGGTTTACTCTCTGAGACTTGCCAAAAACATGGCGAGTTTTTCCAGCTGACTCGCTGTGACAGTAACATGTCAAAATTATGGAAAAGAACATGGGTTTACACTCCTAAAACATTGTTTTTTTGGTTCTATAAGCATTTTAGAGCTGAATTTCTGGTTTTGATTGTGTGTGTTTTTTAGCATCAATGTTTCGGATCACACTCCGTGATCCATCATCAGGATGAGCAGAGAGCGATAAGGAAAAATAATAAGATGCAGACTAGGCCTCACTCAAAGGATAAAAGAAGGGGGCTGGGGTGAGAAAGAAGGCACGGTAAACAAGGGGGAAGGAAAATAAATGACTACCAAGAGTAAAAAAGAGAAAATAAAACAATAATAATAATAATAATAACCAAGAATTAATAATAATAATAATAATAATACTAACCAAGGATTAATAATAATAATAATAATAATAATAATAATAGTAATAACAAAAATAATAAAAACAACAAAGACCACGAATTAAAAGCACAAAACACACTAAAGAAGGACTAAAAAGAAAAAGAAGAACCGATAAAAAGACAAAGAAAAAAGAAGAACCAGAAAATAAAAGACATATATATATATATATATATATATATACACACATGTATATATATATATACATAAATAAATATATATATATATATACATACACACACACACACACACACACACACACACACATATATATACCCACATGTATATACATATTATATACATATGTATATATATATACACATACCTACACAGATATATATATATACACACACACACACATGTATATACATATTATATACATATGTATATATATATATATATACACATACCTACACACACACACACACACACACACATATATATACACACACACGTATATACATATTATGTACATATGTATATGTATATACATATTATATATATATATATAGGTACGTATATATAAGCATTGTTTTTTTCTTTAAAAAAATATGGAAATGGTGTGTGCCATAATGGTCTGTGTGGTTTTGGAGGTCTTCATTTGGGTTTGGTTGCATGGGCTCAGCCCCTCAACCCCGACCTCTTGATTTTGTTGGGGGTGTTGCCCTTGACTTTGTGGAGGCATTGCCCTCAGATCTTCACCAAGCTCATTTCATACATTTAGTAGTTGTATTTTGCATAAAAAATATGTTTTTTTTCAAGAATTTAAGTTGTTTTTTAAGTTGCATGTTTTGTTGAGTAACCGAGTTGGAATTTTTTGGCTTGCCATGTACTCTCTAAGTCTGAGTTCGTGAACTATGATCCTATGTTGGTTGGATGAGTTTTGGGCAGCAGATGAAACTCATGCTGGATTTCCCTCTTTAAAGGCCAACCTGTAGGAGCTTGAAACACTTTGAAAAGATTGCAATAACGCATTCAATATGAGCATGCTTTATTTAACCTTTTGAAATTTCTAGCTAATCTTCTTTGTTTTCTTCAAAAGAAGTTAATCCAAATTTCTTGTTTGTTTAAATGAGTCTTTTATTTGGATTAACTCTTTTCAAGACAAATTTAATTTTGATTTGATGTGCCTTTACAATACAGTTGACCCTGTCCTTTACCCTGTTTGCATTTGTTTGCCCTGCTCACGAAGATAGCATCTCTGAGATACAAACAAGAATCATCATGAAGAATCACATATGCTTCAACCTTATTATAGTATTTTGTATTTATAGCAAGCTTTAATTTACATCTCTTAGTGACTTGAATCTTAACACCGTTCTTCACCAAATTCAATGGATATAGATGTGGATGGTACTGAATTTGCAACCCACGTCTTTAACAAGTTCACCTCGGATCACTTTTCTTTATTGATTTCGATATTTTGAATGAGCTTGCTCATCTCCTCTTGTTTTTGCTTGCTGCATTAATAGTGGTGCAAACCAATTTCTCATATGGATCTAAACTGCCTTCTTTTCTCTCTCTTTTCTATCAACCAAAGTAATGTCAATTTCATAGCCACCTTTGGTGCAACTATTTGGATGTAATTTAGGAAGGACACTCTGCATTTGTATGCCCATCTTGATAGTAATGGCCGCAATAATTTCTTGAATCCTTGGAAAAATGTAGAGTGGTGACATTTTTCTTACCTGACCACTGACTTTTGAAGGATTAATTTGGTCATTTTGTAGTTTCCTGGGCTGGTCTGTTGACTAATTTTTCTTAGATGTTCATCCTCGTCTAGCTTCATCTTCAGTGCAGGCTTGTGTAGATGCTTCATTGATATTTGAGCCTTGCTGGAGATGATTCTTAGTCCTTATGTGTGAGTGCAGTCCTCCAATGTATTTTATCATGATATCTTCTCAATTAAAGTTTAAGTTCATTAGCAGTGTTCTTCTACAGACGTCTGGGGTTTGGTTCTGCACGTTAGGCAATGGCTTTGATCATTGTAGGATTCCCCTTCAACACTTATTAAACCTTTCTCTAACTAGTCTCTCATAGCTTATTCTTTTTCTTCTAGCAGCAGTTAAATATTTTTCTCCGACTAAACTAGAGCATGATGTGCAAAAGAAGTCTTTTGTGCCTCACAGAGATCATTGCAACTGAAGTAAGCCCTCATTTTTGTAAGCCATGTATCAATATTTCCGTATCTACTTGTCCTTTAAAAACTCTTGTATTTACCTTTTCCTTAAACCTCTAAATCAAAGCCAGTAGGATCCCATTATCTTAGTTTTACCTTTGTTTATCTTCTATTATTCCTTTTTAACCGTTACCGATTTAAATTATTTTCCTTATTTTTCCTCTTGTCATATTCTTTGAGGTGCTGCTCTTCCTCCACTTAAGTTTCTTGGCACAAGCACATACATCTTGTCCACAGATTTCAGTTTGTTCTCATTGTTTGATGAATCTTTCTCAGGTCTTAACCATGAGCCTCAAGTTTCCTGAAGCTTTCATGGACCTTAGCCTTGAACTCAAAATATGCTTACAACGAATCAACTCTTTCTTCCAGGAATCCTTTTATCTTTGTTGGCGATCTTGCTCACCTTTTGGTTTGATGTTGTTGGAATCTTTGATACATAAGGTTGCAATCGCTATTTTATCTTTGATTCATAAGGCTGCAATTTCTATAATATGAGGTATTTTGTCTCATACAAATCAACACAGGATATTCACAGAACCCATTTGTTATAAATGCTCTGGTGCTGATATGAAATAAAATCTGTCATGCTCTACTGTTTGTGGGAAATTTTATAAATGTATATTGTCCTTGATTTAGTACTAAAATAGATAGAGATTAGAATGCAATTCTGTGCTGGAATTAGTGGAAACAATAAATAATTCTGTAGTTGTGTGTAAACTAAGTGAAAATACCAAAGAATCAACAACCAATATTGGAATATTTTAGTACCTTAGATTTCTTTGCTATTTTAGTTTCTTAGAATTGTTTGCTAATTTTAGCCAGCTTTTAGATTCTTTAGTTAATGGTCATTTAGAGTCTATTTTCTAATTGTATTAACCAGTTTTATTTTGTCTTCTTTATTTAGACGACTCTGCTTTTTTGTTAACGCTTTTAATAGCGTCTGTAAACTCTATTTATACTGTGTTTTGTTAATACAATTACACTTTTTCAGTTTTTCATGGTATCAGAGAAAAGAGATTTTTGGGCAAATTTTTGTGGTCTAAAATTTCATGAGTTTTCATGAAAGTTTTTTTAGCCGCAGGCTTTTTTTTGGGTGAAATCGTTGGAGGGTTAAACCATTCTGTAATTCACAATTTTCTCTTTTGAAAATCGCGTGAGAACTTATACAAGACCTAGGTGATTTTTTTGCATTATCAAAGCGGTTTTCTACTCGCATTTTGAAGGGGTTTGTAGACGCCCGTTCGACGATTGTTGGCCCACATCTCTGTTACTCAGTTTTGTGCCGCATTTTTAACTTGTGATTTTGGACTCGCAATTTTTCGTGATTTTCATTTGCATTCCATGTGATTTTCGGTCGCGACGCGTTGTTGTCCACTTTTTCCGGTGTTTTTCTTTGCAATTATCACGTTTTCTATTTGCTTGAAAAAAAAACACTCTTGCAGTTGCAGACGCGACAACTTTGCAAAACATTTCCGTGATCTTTGTTTTTTTTGGCATTTACGCTTGGTTTTATCTGTGTTTTAAAGCTCAAATTTTCTTTTGGTTTGCTATCCACAAATAGGGTTTTTGCCGCACTGTGTTTTGACAGTTAGAGTTTGTTCTTTAGGGTTTTTTAAGACCCTTTAGTGCGTAGAACTAGGGTTTCAAAAAGAAAAAAGATTTTTTGTGACAATTTTTTTCAGGAATTTTCTACAATATGCCCTAGGTTTTGACCTTTGCTTCTACATCTTAATTTTTTTGGGATTTGTGTTAGCTAAACATAAGCTTTTGCCTCGATTTTCGTGCCTTCACAGGGTTGACCAACAACCTTAGTATTCATGATGGTGTCTTTGACCAACATTATGTTGGAAGGCAATCAGAGGTTCAACCACCACAACTACAACACTTGAAAGCAACATGATGACGATATTTGAATATCCCTGTCTTGACAAGATTGTTTTGGGTTCAGAAATAGGTCCTACACAAGCTGGATCAGATTAGGATAAATTTGATGTGTGTATCCAAGAAGCCGTCATGCTCATAAAACTTTTTGTTACAAATGATCGACTCCCTTAGGTGCCTTTCGGTAAAACAACTAAAGAGATTTGAGAACCCTTGAAGGATCTTCATGAGACATCTGACAAGAGACAAGCTTTCTTTCCGAAGAATATGTTGTTTTCTATCACGATAAATGAGAAGATGTCTCTCTAGGCCCATCTCACAAGGATGGAGGAAGAAGATATGACAGTGATCACACTGAAAAGCCTGCCCCGATTTTACGAGCATCTCATTGAGACACTCAATATCACTTCTACTAGTGTTGACCTCAAGTTTCCTGATCTTTGCAACAAGCTTTTGTAGCAGGATAGATGGAAGCAATACTAGTTCATCCTCCACTGAACAAGTGACCTTCATAGCCAGAGTCTCGAACAAGAACAAAGGTAAACTTCAGTCCTCCCAACAAAAAGCACCAGGTAAATCTTCGACATCTTCAAAGAAGAAGAGTGTTCAGTGTAATTATTGTCACAAGTTTGGTCACACGAAGATTGATTGCAAGAAACAGTTGGTAGCAGTGCAATCTTCATAGGGAGGGTCTTAGTGGAAGGAAGTTGCTACACATTCTAATAACTAGGTGTTTGCCTCCCATGCTTTCATGGCCACATGCCTATCCAATCATGAGACATCATCTACTTGGTTTATTGACTCTGGTGCCTCTTGACATTTAACACATCGTCTGGATTGGTTCACAGATTTCACGTCTTTCACAAATGCAGTGATATTTGGAGGGGAGGAGTATACTATTATCGGAAAATGTAATGTTCAAATATCCCTTGGTGAGAGGGATTTGAGCTTCCCCAGTGTATACTTTGTCCCAGGTATGAAGCTCAATCTACTGTCAATTAGTCAAATTCTGCTTCATTCTCCACAGTTGGATGTCATCTTTAGTTCACACAAGTGCATTGTTGACAGGGAGTCTCACATTGCAGTTGCAGTCAGTCTTGAGGATCATGGTCTTTATAGACTCATTGATACAGGTGATTCTTAGGAGTAGGCCATGGCATAAGAGGTACTTCCATTAGCAATCTTTGGCATCAACAGTGTGGGCACTTGAATATTCACTCTCTCAGTTGGCTCGAGAGAGTGTGGTTTTTGGATCACCTGCGATTCAGACATAGAATCATGGAGTTTGCGGAGCTTGTCAGGTTGAGAAGCAACATCAGACTCTGTTTTCAAATGGCGACGCTTGGAGGGCATCCAAGGTCTCACAGTTGGTTCATGCAAATATTTGTGGACCCATGAATACTCCATTAGTCACTAGCTGCAGGTATTTTTTGCCATTTGTTGATGATTTCAGCAGGAAGAAGTTGGTGTATTTTCTTCAGCATAAATTAGAGTTGCTCAACATGTTTTAGAAGTTTAAGGCCCTAGTGGAAAAAGAGTCAGGATGTCAGATAGTCACTCTTCGATCTAACAATGGTGGAGAATTTTGTTCATCTGATTTCTCCAAGTTTTGTGCATCACATGGGATTAAGCATCAACTTACCACACCACAGCAAAATGGTGTTGTTGAGCGTAGGAATTGTACAATCATTGAGATGGCTCGATCTATGTTGGAGCATAGAAATGTTCCCAAGATGGTTTGGGCTGAGGCAATCTATACTGTTGTTTATCTTCTGAATTGATCTCCCACAGTCGTTGTTAAGAACTTGAAGATGACCCCAGAGGAAGCTTGGTTTGGATGGAAGCCCAAAATAAGTCATTTGAAGGTTTTTGGCCTTACAACTTATGTTTGGATTCCAGATGCCAAGTGCACTAAATTGGATTCCAAGACTCAAAAATTGATGTTCACAGGGTATATGATACACAAGGCTTATCGACTGATTGATGTTGATACTGATTGTCTCATTTTCAGTCGAGATGTGGTGTTTGATGAAGAACGAGGACTGTTTCAATCTCTTGTTTTGAGCCTTGAGGATCAACTTCCACAAGCTACAAATTTGGATGTTCGTCTTCCATTTGGTTCACCTGATGGGAGGGATTCAGATGACATTGTGCCACATGACATTCAAGATCCACATCTAGAGATCCCAAGTGATGTTCCTCCTGCAATGGATGTTGGTTCTTCTACTCTCCAGCCTAAGTGGTGGGTGAAGACCATTAGTGATCTTCATGATGATGAACATGTCGAGGGTAGATCTGCAAGGAATAAGAGCAAGTAACGTACTACAATCAACTTTGCTCTTATGGAAAACATTCACAATATTTTTGAGCCTCGGACATATTCAAAGGCTGAAGTTATACTAGAATGGGAACAAGCTATGGCAACTGAACATCAGTCTCTTGAAAAACAACACTTAGGTGTTGTCATATCTTCCACCAGGGAAGAAGCCCATTGGTTGCATATGGGTGTATAAGGTCAAATATAAGGCTCATGGCACACTTGATAAGTACAAGGCACAATTAGTGGCTAAAGGGTTTTCGTAGAGAGAGGGCATCGACTATGAGGAAACATTTGCTCCCGTAGCCAAAATGAGCACCATTTGTCTTGCCTTCGCTTTTTTAGCTTAGTTTGGATGGAGAGTTCATTAGATGGATGTCAAGAGTGCTTTCCTCAATGGTGATTTGCAGGAAGAGGTTTACACGACACAACCTCTAGGTTTCTAGGTAAAACAAAATTTGTGCTAGACATCTGATATCACAGATTTGGGACTTCTCCATTAATGTCTTGGTTTCTCCATTAATGTCTTGGTGTAGAGGTTTGGCAGACATACTTACATCTTCATTTCTCAGTCGAAGTATGCCAAAAGTTTATTGTATAGGTTTCAGATGCATGATTGCAAACCTACATCTACATCTATGGAGAAAGGGTTGAAACGTTCATACCACAATCAACTTTTCTCCTATGGAAAACATTCACAGTATTTTTTAGCCTTAGACATTTTAGAGGCTAAAGTTATACTAGAATGGGAACAAGCTATGGCAATTGAACATCAAAGTCTCTTGAAAAACAACACTGGTGTTGTCAGATCTTCCACTAGGGAAGAAGCCCATTGATTGCAAATGGGTGTGCGAGGTCAAATATAAGGTTGATGGCACACTTGATAAGTACAAGACACAGTTAGTAGCTAAAGGGTTTTCACAGAGGGCATTGCCAATGAGGAAACGTTTGCACCCACAGCCAAAATGAGCACCATTCGTCTTGTCTTTGCTCTTTTAGCTCAATTTGGATGGAGAGTTCATTCGATGGATGTTAAGAGTGCTTTCCTTAATGGTGATTTGTAGGAAGAGGTCTACATGACACAACTTCAAGGTTTCCAAGTAAAGAACACTGGGTTTGCAAATTGGTAAAAGCCCTCTATGGCCTCAAACGAGCTCCCCGTGCATGGTACATCAAGATTGATAAGTATTTGATTGATCAAGTCTTTCAACGGAGTCCTTCTGATTCTAATTTGTATGTCAAGCATGCTAGTGGTGAGATTCTTATTCTTGTCATCTATGTTGATGATTTGATCATTACTGGTAGTGGTGGACATTTGGTCAAGCAGCTCAAACAAAATTTGTGCTAGACATTTGATATGACAGATTTGGGACTTCTCCATTATTGTCCTGGTGTAGAGGTTTGGCAGATGGATACCTACATCTTCATTTCTCAGTCAAAGTATGCCAAAAGTTTGTTGTATAGGTTTTAGATGCATGATTGCAAGCTTGCATCTACACCTATGGAGAAAGGGCTGGAACTTTCAGTCAAATCAGATTTACCGGTGGTGGCGTCATCTATCTCATTGCCACTAGACCTGACATCATATATGCTGTGAGCTACATCTCCCGCTTCATGATAGCCCCAAAGTTGAACATTGGGGTGCAGTGAAGTGTGTGCTGAGATATGTGAAGGGCACTCTTGATTTTGGCATTTTGTACGACATAAGCACATAACCACGGCTCGTTGGTTTTATAGACTCAAACTGGGCAGGTTGTGTTGATGATATAAAGTCTACTTTTGGGCATGTTTTCAATTTGGGCACAATTGTAGTCACATGGACCAACAAGAAGCTGCAGGCAGTAGCTCTGTCCTCCACTGAAGCTGAATATCGAGGTACTGTTAAGGCAGCTTGTGTGACAGTTTGGCTTCGAATGATGCTTGTAGACATGCGCATTCCTCAAGCAAGACCTAGTCCCTTGTTCTCTGATAATTAGGGAGTTCTGACGTTAGCAAAAAATCCAGTCTTCCATGAGTTGACAAAGCATGTTGAGCTTCATTGTCATTTCATCTGCAATCTTGTCGAAGATGGATTAGTGATGTTGCAGTGTGTCCCCATTGAGGACCAGACTGCAAATATATTCACCAAGTCTTTCAGTCCGGAAAAGTTTGTCAAGTTTGGTGTAGTTGATAGAATGATGACCATTAAGGGAGGGTATTAGAATATTTTGGTACCTTAGATTCCTTTGCTATTTTAGTCTTTTAGAATCTTTTGCTAATTTTAGCCAGCTTTTAGATTCTTTAGTTAATGGTCATTTAGACTCTTTCTTAATTTCATTAATCAATTTTATTTTCAGTCGTCTTTATTTAGACAACTCTGCTTTTTTGTTAACACTTTTAATAGTATGTGTAAACTCTATTTATACTTGGTATTTTGTTAATACAATTACACTTTTTCAGTTTTTCAATCAAAAGACAGTAGATGGTAAATACCTAGCTTCCTTGCTTTCCTTTAATCAAATGCAGTTACAAAGAGTTCAGACAGTAGAGCAAATGCAACAATCACCACATTACTTTAGTCACTCAGCTCAATCAGCTACTCACTGCACCAACAGTTCTTGCTTGTACAATAGATTGAACTCTCCAATTCTCACTGTTCTATTCCATTGGTCTCTTGGGATTATATTTTGTACATATTATAAATATCATTTTGTGCACTACAGAACATCCCAAGGGTCAAGGCACTCAGCCCTTTTGTTTAGAAAGGTTAAACTGCCATAGGTATTGAAGACAACCAGTATTCTACAATGAAAACTATGATGACACAAATGAAACCACTGCGACACATCAGGAACAGCCACTGCCATATATTTAATGGCCTCGCCAATGGTCCAATTGCCCCCCTGTTGTACCTAGAGGTTTTGCCACTGTACAAAAGATTGCATCTTTCAGCTTTGTCTTTGATGGAGTTCTTGGTTGTTTGAAGAAGTGAACTATTTTTTGGATCTTTATGGATTGGTGCAGTGGAAATTCTTATTGGGTTCACGTGTAGTACAAGTTTGAGAGATCAGATCCCAACCCTATCTCTCCTTTTTACACTGCATATTCAATATGCGTCTATAAATAACTCTTGAAAAATTTGGGCTTATAGTGGGGGTTTAAAGGGAATTTCATACCATCCAGATTGAGGTTCTTTTTGCATCTGAAATACCATTTGTTCATCTCTATTTTAATTGATACTATCTTCAAATCACACCTTATGAATTATCGAGTAAACATGGTCATGCAATTTAGTATTTCACTTCCAAGGGCATCTTTGCACATTTTTATATTTATCTTGACATTTGCTCAACATAACGAATGTTTTGTGCAGTCTTCACTTTGTACTCTATGAATTTTGTAGGATGGATAACATAAATGGATGATTTGTCTTGGCACCACCAACCCAATAGAATGATGCAACCCCAGCCTTTAATGTGTTTTAGGGTTGAAGCAAAAGGTTTATGGTTTACTCTATAGATTTTGTATTAGATTTCTCTTTTCAGTGTAACAAGAATTAGTGATCAGAAAGAAGTTAGGGTGTCCAAGTAAATGGTATACATCAATTTAATAATTAATCTTGTCCTCGTCTAAATGTAATTACTTTTCTGTTTTAGGCTGTTCATTTTGACTTCAAATAATTAATTATGGATGTGGTGACCTTCAGCTTCTTTGAAACTATTTAAATGGGTTCAATTCAAAGCCAATAAAGAGGGTGGTAGGCATGCATCTCTTCAAATGAGTTTGTCAAACTATGGCATATATCTTGTCTGATGAGTTTGCCAGATTGTATTTCCTCTTTTAAATAGAGTCTCAGGGGCATACATCTCTCCCACGAGTTTGCCCAAATGGCATGGGCTTCTTATATTCTGAATAAAATGAGGCTTCACATATTGTTGTTGTGTGTTTTACAATACCACCAACACCTTGTATGTATTGTCCACTAAATTCATAAAATATTTGGCTCAATTAGTTGTAATTAGGACTGAAAATTCAGGGTTTAAGGTTCAAATTTATGCAATGTTATTTTATTTGGACACCTTAAAACCCATGACCACGAGACACAAATTCTAGACACATTCAGGTAGGTTTGCACTGACATCTTAATATTTTGAACAAAGTTTATGATATTCATGTTCTACAAATGAACATCTACAATTGAATATGGGGAAACAAGGGTCTTGGTTCTCAATGCAACTAAGGTTATATGTCCACAATTATAAGTCTAATTTATTCTATAAAATAGTCAGGCTCTTACAATTTTTCATTATTATTAACTATTCTGACATTATTCTGAACTTACATCAGTGCACTACGTTAGCATAAGCAAAAAGGCAATGTGGGTGATTTTTTTTGACAGCTTTCTGTGTTGGTAGTTATTTAATATGATTTGGTAAACTTCAACCCATTGCTTCAGAATATGCACCAAGCATAAAAAAAATGGCTAGTAAACAAAAAAATAAATATAAATTTGGGATTTGATGTCTTTATAAGATAGGGTACACTGTTGTGTATACACGAGCTTACACAACATCTGCTGTCATAGCATTAGAAATACAATTTTCATAAAACAGTGGAAAAGTGGGGCAGCTGCATCAATTCTTAGAGGACACAAGGTATGTTGAATTCGGGAATATTCTTGCAATATATTGCTGTATTGGCTAGAGATCTCCACATAAAAGGCCAAAAAGGGACAAATTTTACTTGATATGTAAGTCTGTTTATTCTCAAATAATTTATGAACTGTGGTTACCTTTCTGCAGTTCTAAAAGGACATGAGTTTTAAGATAAAATTCAATTGCCAGAATTGTTTAAAGTTTCTTCCAACAATCCGAGGTCTTAATATTCTTGGTGTAGTAATACAAAGAATTATGTCATTTCACATAATATGATAATAACAATATAAGAGTTTCTCTTTATGAAACTTTCTATTGTATAGTGCTGTTCTGTTGAGTCTCATTGACCTGCTCGTTTGTCGTCTGTGGACATTAAAATAACTTCTTTTCTTCTAATCTTTTAGTTTAAACTTTAAATGGAGAATGTTCATTTTGTTGATCCCTTATTCATAATGGGGAGCCTGATTCTAAAAAAGCATGATTTGGAAGTCAAGATTCTATCTCTGATGTGAGAAGGCAATTCAAATGAAGGGAAAGGACGGATGTGATTAGAAGTATAAGTCACAGAAGGATTATCAAAGATTGGAGACAATACTTATTCCTTCCAATTTTGAGACTGCACAAAAGTATTATAAACTAAAGTAATAAAAGAAATATTTTAAATATTATCATAGAAATGTCATTCTAAAGAAGGCTAGTCTTCTTCTCTGGTTATCTCTAATGTAGAGTGCCAATCTCTGTCTATAAATGTTTGGACAGCTATGTAAAATGTGAGAAAGTAATATAGGTCAAGAAATAGCCATATTAGAGGTATATATTTGGACTCACCTATGATGCTTAAGTTCACTCTTGAACTGTCACAACTACCAGTGATGTAGTTCATTAACTACTCAAATAATAATAATGTAAATTGAGAGCATGTTAGCAAATATCAAAGAAATTTCTGCATTGTCAATGATGAGAGATTTGATTCTATGAAGTACTGTATAGTAAAGAAATAGCCTTATTATTAGAGGTATATATTTGGACTTACCTATGATGCTCAAGTTCACTCTTTTAAATTTTATTTCTCACAACTCCCAGTGATGTAGACATTTTCATTAAGTACTGAAAAATAATAATGTACATTGAGATCATTTTAGCAAATATCACAGAAATTTCTGCATTGGGTCAAAGATGAGAAATTTGATTCTATGAATTACTGTATTGCCCAGAGAATTACTGCTAAGAAACAGGGTTTGCAAGGCCAACAAATGACCTTAAATTTACAGAGTAGCCAGTGTTGTAGGAAACATTTTTGTTTCCTTTTGGAATTTATTTTGGAGATAGAAAGATGGGAAATGCAGTAGAAGCATTCAACAAATACCTGCTGTGAAGGAAGATTTTCTCTTTGAGAAACATGTTTTTCTTCGCATTCCTCCCATTCAGGCTGTATCTTTAACTTCTGAAGGACAACCCAGGGGCTTCAAGCCCACGTCAATTCCACACAGCTCAACTAAGTAAATAAAAATTAAAATAAAGGGAAACATCTTTCCTTTGCATTCTTCCTCCCTTAACCTATAATTTGAATTTTTGAGGGAAACCCAGGTTTGTGAGGGTCATGTAAGGTCCATTCCTGAAAAGAAAAACTGGCCACCTTTCGAAAATGTTATTTTTGAACAACAACAGATGTGAAAATAGGAAAAGAACACACTGTAATTTCACAAAAAACCTTAAAAGTGGGCTTCCAAAGAGCCCTCTTCTCTCATTTTTTCATTTTGCATTGCAGGTTGCAGGTGTAGATGGTTGACAGCATGCTGATTTTTGAGTAGGGGTCATCCACAACTACTGAAACAGGATCTTCGTCAGCTTTTTCACAGCTACATCATGATCATTTTGATGACTTCTTAAAGTGTATAGTGTATAGCAGAGTCTGTGGCTTCTCATGATTCATTGGTCGCCTGTTGTATAAGGGCTAGTTTTGGGTAACACGTCATGTGTACGATTCCACACTGCGTTCACTTATAATTAGAGTATTGCAGTTTCTATTATTTTTGAGTTAATATTAATCAATCCAATTGTTTCCAATTATATGCTACTTGAAAAATATTTCTAGAACTTTCCTTTCCCTTTATTGTAGGCTGTCAGTGGCACATTTTTTTTCATTTTTATTGTTTTTGAAAACATAATCTTGTCACTATTTTGTGCAGTTTAGCATGAGCGAATTTCATTGTCTTGTGTGTTTTTGGCTTTCACTAGTAGTATAATTTCAATGTATTAAATTAATTTTGGGAGAAATATTTTGCTTCTTAAAAGTTGCCTATTGGAAAGTACCATTTCCTACAATGCATTACATTAGAAACTATTTCTTGTTTTATTCCTTTATTTAGTTATAAAAAGAATTTCCATAACTGTTGTATCACATGTGAATGTCACTCATATTGGTACGGTAATGGTTTGGGGATATATTTCTCGCTCTTATAATGGAGTAGATAATCCAAGCCATCTGATGAGCTCTGAGTTGAAGTCTTGGCCAGGCAACCTAGATCAATGGGATCTAATCACCAAAGACTGTTCTGTTGTCGACATTTCAGGGGCATGAATGTGGAGGGGAATCAGACCAACATCACTCCCACGTCCCCAAGATGTGTCAAAATGTTTCTGGTGCTTATTATTATTTTTTGTTTATAAGAGCACTACTTAGGAACAACTTGATGCTCTCAGGACATTGGGGGATGCCATCAATCTTCAGGAAATGTCGTGGGGACTTCCTAATTTGCCCACATCAACAGCTGTTTAAAAAATAATATATTTGTAATACTAAGAAATCACCAAGGCACAGTTTCAAATGTTAAATTTTGTGACATTTGTTAATATAAAAATTGCATATTTCATGTTTACAATTTTGTATCCAAATTTCAATTTCAGTCTCGAGAAAAAAATAGTCTGAAGTGGTAGAAAGAGAAACTAATCGAATTAATTATTTATGAAAGGGTGTCATGGTTTGGAAGCCACCCTACTAAATGTTTAAATAGACAATTTACTTGAGAGCTAGAAAGGGCAATAGAGATCACTCAAGGAAGGAGGTGGTTTGGTGGGCTATGGACATAGGGGAATCAGACAGTGTGCAGTGTGTCCAACTTGGGGTACCGTGTATACCTGAGATTGACCTGATCAGGGCAATGATGCATAGCCCACCAGTATTGTGCGTGGGTACTAGTGTGTGATCACATGTTGTGTTTGATTTCATAGACTCCTGCAATGGTGTGCAATAGCTAAGAGGGCCCAAACCAGAGAGAGAGAGAGAGATTGGTGTTACCTTGATTGAATCTCCTCTTTATTTCATTCTGTTAAGTAATCATCTGTAAATAAAAAATTAATAAATTGATGCTGTAAATTAAATTTGTTATTTATATTTATTTTATGAATTGGAGATAAGACATCTCATAACATGTCAATCTCCTTGCAACTAGAGAAAAGGACCAGGGGCTGATGACAAATCAATTAGCAAGATCATAATGAACAAGGGACATGTTACACAAGACAAGCTCCAGTATTAACCCCACGATTTTGTTTATAAACAGAATCAGCAAGTCAGTCAGCAACAGGCCCTTAAACAATGTTTCTCTCTTCATCAAGAATTTCATGTTCAGCAGTTTTTGATATTGAGAATCATTATACAAACTTTGACCATATATCAGAATTGATTTGCCTTACGCTATCACATGCAAAGGTTGTTGACTTCATTAATTTCAGTGACGGAGTTAGATTAGGTGCTTGAGTCAATTTTCCATTAAGTAACTATAAACGGGCCATTGATCCTTAGGGTTAGGTTATGTTGGAGTACTGATATATGTGATATGTAGTAAATCAATCAGTGGACAAGGACAGCGACAGTAGTGCCTCTGGAAGTTGTCTTAGTTGCCATCCATTTTGAAATTATTGTGTCATTCTGAGGCATTGTATTTTAATATTTTTTTAATGATCAATGAAGAGTTATTTCTTTTGAAATTCGGACCTTTTTCCTTTTTCTGTTCTAGACTGTTTAGTTCGCATTTTCAGAAAAAGAGATTGAAAAGGAAAAGCCGGAGAATCAGCTTTTTGTCCATGTAGTTTCAAATGATGTTGGTAAAATCATGATTGGTGAAACCAAAAGGGCACAAAACATGAAATTCTGTAAAACTCAGGAATCTGTATAAATGTTAGATTTGATTTTCCTTGCGACTTTTGAGCATTTTTTATTTTATGAATTGTCAAGATAGTTGGATGTTTACCAAAACGTTTGAAGCATTGTAAACAAATTCCAGAATTTCTGTCAAATTTTCAAAATCAGTCTTTCAATTTATGGAAGGTGGTCAGGTGCCCGCAAAGTTGGCAATTGATTGGGAAGTATTGATTTTGAATAACTGATTCATATTTTTAGTTTCCTGCAGTATTAGCAGTGGGCCATGTTTGATTCAGTTCAGGTTTCCTAGATTTACTTCTACTCCCTGATTCAGTATTTCACAGGACTATTCTATATTTTAGGTTATCTAATACAGCTGGCATTTTCAGTTTATTTTGATATTTTGGCTGGATATTTTTGCATTAGACTTACAGTTAATGCTATCCATGTTTACAATTTAATTTTGGCTTTATATTGCTCATTGCTTGCTTTCCCACGAGTTCTGTTTGCACTCTATACTTCAGTTTATTTTGATATTTTGGCTGGATATTTTTGCATTAGACTTACAGTTAATGCTATCCATGTTTACAATTTAATTTTGGCTTTATATTGCTCATTGCTTGCTTTCCCACGAGTTCTGTTTGCACTCTATACCAATTTTATGTCAACTTCTGTCAGGCCTGCTATTGTTTTACTTATTCTACGCTTATGTTGTGGCTTGTGCTGATTATGTGCACGTGTTACAGCTATCTTTTCTAGGTGCCTTGACATTAATTTTGAAATATTGATTACTGTTCATGTTAATACGGGGCTGATTTCAAGTTGATGCTACAGTTTAAGCTTGTTGCATGTTCACGAGTGTTTTCTACAGGCTTCAACCTCTCCAAGGTACTTGACTCGGTAATTTTAAAATATTGTTTGACCTTGGTCCTTTTGCATATTTACCCTTACGATGCTTGTAAAATCTTGAGCTGTATTTTTACTTTTACTTATTTTCAATCTTGTCTTTCCATATTACATTACATTGTTTTTTGATTTTCGTTTGTTTATTAATTGCTAAAATGCCTCCATTTTTGCTAGTAATCACTCTTTTTTGTTTGTGCTGCAAGATTCTGGTTTTTTTTTGCAAGGCTAGCAATCTAAGTTGAAGAGATTTCAGATTGAGGCTTCCATACTCATAATTTGATGCAAGAGAGTGTTTTGTTTTAAGGCGAGGGAAATAGAGTTTGCTATTCGGTGCATGCAAACTAGGAATCTTGGGCTTATTTCCCTACTCACATTGGAAGAAGAATGATCTGTTTGGCTTGAGATTCTTTAGGCACAAATCAGATTCATTGGTCCTTCATTGAGAGTTGAAATTGACTATGTAATTGTGGAAGATGAATGTAAGATCTAGGGCAAACCATGACAAAATGATGACTTCCAGAATATACTACGACAAAATAGGAAGCAATTTTGTGGATATCGGCAGAAGATTTGTTAAGTATTGACGAAGACCAACTTCTGGTCCGAATTCAGAACATAATCAGAGAAACTCAGACAACTACAATGATTGGGTATCGAGACATAGAATTGCGACGGCCAGGTCCCACCTATTTTAGATCTGTAGATAGGTGTTGCGTAGCTCTTCTAATTGTTATGTACCTAAATTTGTGCATTAGGCCCCTGTTACCTCCACATAGAAAAGGGGAAATTTCGGGTTGAAGGGGGGTTTGCCCAGGTCAAACACTGATTTAGGAATTGACCTTAAAATTGAAATAATTTGAAATGGAATTGAAAACGTGTTGTTGGGTAGTAGAGGCTAGATTTGAAAATAAATGTTTATAGGTTCATATGCTTTCTTTGTGTCAGAATGCCTGAGGATGACGATGTTGACCTTATAGAGTTGACTTTAGGAATAATTAATCATTGATGCCACCATGAATGCATAAATCTGAAAATTATTGTCTCCAATGCCTTGGATGTTTGATCACTTGCTCTTGAGGACATGAGTGCTTGTACTTGAAATTGAATTGATAATTGAGTTGATGGATGTCAAATGAGTTTAACTTGCTTTTATACCTCCCAAGCATTTTTGGGTGTGAATTTCAGAGCAAGCTAACCAAGGATGTAAACATCCATGGCGTCTTGGTCTCCCTAAAGCATGCCTAAATTAGGACTTGGGGTGCAAAATGCTAAGAGGAATCCATAGTTTTTATTAGAATTGAGTTGGACCAAGGATGCTATTTACATCGCTACATTTAGCTCACTTTAGTGGGAGTATGAACATGCATTAATACTTTTGGTAAAGTAGATCATAGCATTGGACAACTTTTGTCAAGGCATCAAAGAGATGAGGAAGCACCAAACCCCTAAGTGATTTAGGACCTTATCAATCTAATATCAAGACAAAAGGAGCAACACATGAAAAGAAAGAGGGAGAAAGGCATGACTATGTTGGCCTAGTAAGGTTAGTCACGTAGAGAGATAGGTGCAAAGGAGAAATGAAATTGTCTAGCAAGTTGTATTATGTTAGTCAACTCACCCTAAGGATGACCAAACAAAACAGTGTATACAAAGAAATCCACTAGAAAATTGATGCAAAGGATAACCAAACAAAGCATTTTATGGAGAGAAATCCACTAGAAATGGTACGAAGGGATAACTAAGCAAAACATTGTATGCAAGAAATTTTGTCAAGAGAAGATTACAAAGTAAAAGGCACAATTGGGTAAGTAACCTAACTAAAAAATGATGACAAATTTGGTTGTAGTGTGTGCATAAAGTAGAGTGTATGCACCCATGTTAAAGTGATTGCATATGCTTTACTAGAGCACTAGCTTTAAGGTAGCATACATGCATCCAAAAGACAAGTATGTTGCTGCAATGATATGCCTCTAAGTAAGAACAAAATCAAGGGCAATGAAGTACATGACAAAAAGAGAGCACATAAGGGATCCACTAACTCGGGTCAATATGTGCATGTGATATGAAATCGCCAATCATGCATTTGTCAATCATGCTTCCCTGCCTACATTGCTAAACCTGTGATAATTTTATTGACTTTCTCTATCATTTATTTTGCCATAAATTTGGGCAACTCCCTCATTGATGAGATTCTATTGTAAAATCTGCGGTTTCAATTTTTTAGTTTGGAGATTGCAATTTGTTTGAAAGCCTCCAAAGACATTTCAAATCATCCATTTTGAACAAATGCTGCAATCATGACAATGCTCGAGACCAAATTTTATTGAGGGTTTGTGTCAAACAAAACATTTCATGAGTTAGACAGTTAACATGTCGGGCCTAAGCTTTCATGTTTTGCATATATCATTGCCATGACATCCATTGTTTTGATGCAGTGATTTCACCTACAAATTGCATTGGTCGTATAGAAGTTTCTAGATATTATTCAACAAATCCATGGTTTGTGCATCTCGCTACCTAGTCATTTCCTTGGTTTAGAAACCCTCTATACCTGTGCGTGTTGATGGATGTCCATAAATTACTATTACTAAACCCAGAGATGTGCATTTTAATATACATATATGAGCATGCATACATACCAGCGCCCTAGCTCGTGACATGCCACTAGGTGATAACTTGTAATGATAAGGGCCGCCCAATAAGAATTAGATGCTGTACACTGGATTGAAGAACATTCAACACTTGAGGTTCCAAAATATCTGAGGCCTCTTCACGCAATAAAATCCTTCCGGCCTCTCCTCTGCACAATGATGCCCTAATCCTTTCGGCCTCCGCTATGCAACGCACAATTAAAACAAAATGAAAATAACAATGAAAGCGATCACCCCCCCCCCCCTTTTT
>MU224363.1:981877-1000604 GCA_018584345.1 Thuja plicata
CCCCCCCCCCCCCCCTTTTTTAGTTATATGCCTGGGTTTGTCGGAATTCCGACAAACATGGGCATGGATTAAAAAAAAATCAAAATTTTCCTTCGATAAACTGACAAAGCAAAAACGTTTTAATGGTTCGTGGGAAATGTTGGTCGATTTTTAGGGTATAATGTATTAGTGTGAAAAAACATTGTATTGAAAGTACCTGCTTGTATACTACCTTTGTAACTCCAAGAGTACACATTAGTGTAGGTGTACAAAATGATCAATAGCAGTACATTTTTGTAACGTATGCAATATCTCTAAAAGTGATCTCTTATCCAACCACTATACTAGCTCTCCCAGGCATTGCAATGTATTCACTCATACATGGATTACCATTTTACATAAACAGTCACTTTCCGTATAAATATTGTTAGAAGGATATCAAGAGAAGATTAAGCTTGTTAACGTGGAACAATGTTGTCAACGTGGCTGGAGAAGAATTACCTGTGAGACAGACTCACAGGTGGTAGTGAATTTATTGAATAGACGAAACCTTGTGGATGTGGATTGGCATTTGGCTCTGGTTATTCAACAGATCATTCAGTTATGCAATTCTCTAGAATCTATGTCTTTTATGCATATCCCTCGGGAGTGGAACAGTGTGGCTGATTGCTTGGCTAAATGGGCTTCCGAGCATGCATTGGATTGGAATATTGTTGATCATAGGATGCTTCCCCCTGATTTATCTCATAAGCTGGCTCAACTTGTTGACCAGGATAAAGCTCTTTAGTGCTCTTTGTTTCCTCTGTTGTTCTGTACTCTTTGGTATTCAATATATTTTTTACCCTTCTTTTAGTTTAAGATTAAGCTTGTTAAAGCTTCCATTCAAACATAGGCACATATCAAGGAGCAGCTCACCCACTTCAAACCTCAGTTTCATCATAGTAACCCACACTCATCACTCAACCCAGACCCAAAGAAATCTAAATTTTATTGTAGACTCCACTGATTTTAGATTCATACCGAATATACAGATAACAAAAGTTCACCACAAAATATATGTTTGAGCTCCAAACATTTGGATTAGTATAAAAGGATATCTTAGGGATTCCTATAGTGAGTCACCAACATGATTTGTACATGTATTAAATTTTTAATTGGCTCTTAAAATTTGTATTTACTCAAATTATGATAGATACCAGTAGTTCGAAGTGTGAACATACTCTGATCTTACAACCATGAGCACTATTTTAAAAACTGAACAAACCCACGTGCATAATTGTTGTCAGCAAATGCAATTCAAAGTTTATGATGACTTTGGGGTTGGGAATTCTCTTTTATTAAATCTACATTTTTTTTTTCAAACTAACATAATGCCTGCATTGATTCTGCATCTTTCAGTGTCACCTATTAAGTCATCTTTAGTGAAAGTATAGTGAAAATAGAGAGATTAATTTCTTTAATAAAAATGACAGTAAAAAGTTTTCAATTACAAGATAAAATTACAACTGCACCAAGAAACTAATATTTGAGGGTTGATCTCAGCAGATCATTTGTTTTGATACAAACTTATGCTGGCTAGAAAATTCTCTTAGTTGGATCAGATTCAGCAAAACTCAAAAAATCCAGAAAATGCTCCTTGTTGGATCTTGACATTTGGAATAGGACCTGGAATTGCATGAAGAATCTCTTATGCTTGTTTCAAGAGTAAGTGTTGATAGGATTAGATGCATTACGTCAGTAAAACAAATCGAGAAGCAGTGTAAATATTTCGTCTCCTTTAGGAAATGCTTTAGGAAATGCTCCACTCTAAGTGAAACATTATCCTAGAAATTTGAATAGTTATCGAAGTACTGAGAAAGGTGGGCCATTTTTCCATATGATAAAACAAAAAAATTGTTAATGAGAATTCTTAAATTGAAAAATTATTTAAATATAAGTGAGAAACTCTGGCTACATACAAATATGCATGTGACTAATTATACACTATCGTGCTTGCAATCAATTATGAACCTCATTATCCAACAGATCCTAGATCGTGTACTTGTCATTACAACAATTCTGTGAGCAAACATCCCAAGGACCGAATATCATCTTCTGCAAGCAAAGGAAGAAGATGTCATGCAACCACACCACATTATTCTTAATAGGAAAATAGTATCATCCACGTAACAAAATACAAGAATCATTGCACATGAGATGATATGCTTAGTAGGTGAATAAAAAATTAAAAGATTAGTCTAGTCTTAAAATGGAGCCTTTCCTGCAACAATAATCTAGTTCAAAACCCAACAGTCATGGCTCAGTTGTAGTGAAATATTCACTGCCAATTTGAACACACTTACATTCTCTTGGCATTCTCTCTCGAGGGGACAACCTTCCTATGTAATCTTTATGTCCAGTGGTTTTGCAAGAAGAGAATACATAATTAAAAACCAAGGGAACTCTGGAATATTTTGCACTCTGCTTGGGAGCCCAGAGTCTTTTTACTAGCCTTCAAATCCAGATTGGGTTGGTAGAGCCTTGGTAGCAAAATCAAATTGCAGATTTACAGCTCCTAGACTAGACCCTTAGAAATCCATTATGCTTAGCAAATATTCAGGAAGAAACTGTCAATTAATTTTTAAGTAAGAACTATTTTGTTGCTAATGCCTAATGGCATGCATATGTCATAAAAATCCTTGAAGGGTTTCACATGAATGCACATATCTAGTTTTCTAAGAAAAATATCGTATCAATACTGGCTAATTTAGATGTACGGATCAGTGTGTCTTTCAAGAATCAAGAAAACAAAATGCCTTATAAGTATTGGAACCCAAACCAACAGTAAGGCACCAAATCACATGGTGGCATATGAAGAGAACAAGACTCTGGCTCAAGGATTGGGCACTTCATTATCCCTGCATCCACACGCTTGATTTAGTGGTTTTAAATGTTTTAATATTATCTTTGGCTGTGCAATAATCTTTATAAAGTTTATGGTCTTTGAGTTTTTAGTTCAAGTGCATTTCAAGTTCAAATGAAGAACCCATTCAAGTTGCAAAATGGCGCGATGTGGAGTGTGTAAATTTTAGGTTTTGGCTGCAAAGTGTTGAAAAAGTTTCTCCCCCGCTTCATCTCGACATGAATCAGTTGTCGTTGGGCTACACTTTTTTGCTGCATTGTAAATACAAAAAAAATCTACTTTTGCAAGCCACACTGTAATTTGTTGGGCATGAAATAAGCCTCAAGAAGAAATTAGAAGAAAAGTATGTGTCAATTTTTTGATTATAAAATCGAGGATAGAAGTTGCAATTGTAGTAATTCAAAATGTTAATGAAATCAAAAATTGAGAAAAGGTAAGAGCTTTTTCAATGAAAAATAGAGAAATATTCTATTCAAACTTATTCACGAGGGAAAGATGATCTTCAAACATTGACATATCCAGTTGCTTAGATAATTAGTGGAGTTTCCCAATTAATATACAATGCTTGTTTCTTTCCATTGAAGGTGCAATGCATAAATGTGTTGAACAAACTTTGCACCAAGTGATAAGACTTCTCTAGCAAAAATTGTTCAGATTGATAGGGACGTTGGTGCAAGTCCCTTGTCACAATATCTTTCACAATAAAGGTCAGAGAAAAGAAAAAAAATTGTTCAGATTGATAGGGATGTTGTTGCAAATCCCTTGTCACAATATCTTTCACAATAAAGGTCAGAGAAAAGAAAATAAAGCATGCAAAATTATTGGTCTTAGGTCTATACTTAAAAAAGATGTCAGACATTCAAGTGAATAAAAATAAGAAATAACATGTTATAATTTTTGCATTTGATGTCAAAATTGCTCCTGAAGCTCAGGAGCTGTAGATGAAGTTGGTGTCAAAATATTTGTAGCATACATTATTTATCATCTATTTGACTAGTTTAAAGTTATTCAAATTTTGTTGGTGGTAATGCTTACAATGGAAGTTTAATTTCAGTGAACTTGAAGTGTAGATCTTCTTTTATTGCTAGATTTCTAGGTTTTGTAGTGATTTGAAATCTAAGAAACCGAGAGGCAAATTTAATAATGTAGAAATCTAAAAATGTCCTCACTTAATTAAATAACTATTTTATTTATTTAATTATTTTACGTTATTCTTCTATTATTTAAATAAATATTTTTATTAATTTATTTATTCATTAACCTTTTCTCTTCTATAATTAAATAAATTTCCTTGTCCCACCTCTTTCTACTATTAATTAAACAAATATTTTATTTATTTAATTAATTCATTATCTTCTTTTTTCTAATCTTAGCCCTTCAACTTGTCTAGATGAATCTTAATCAAAATTTGTAGGCATGTGGCCAATGTCTCATTTCTCTTGATTACCTTTTCTCTTTCTCCTCTCTTCATGTGACAACACGTGTACTTAACAATCACATGTATTATCTCTTCAAGTAACATCACATCTACTAAACAATTACCTATCTCGTCTCTTCACATGAAAACACATCTACTTAAAACACTAACCTACAACTAAATCTCAGCCCTCCATTTCACTTTAACCTCATAATTTAAGTCGTTGATTCTCTTGGAGATTTCTATAAAAGATACTTATGTTGATTTCCAAGTTATGTTGCCTATTAGTGTCAACACTTAGTCATTTATCTAGGCAAGTTAGTCGTTCATCACTCCGACCGAGCTATTCTACTAAGGCCAAGCATTGTATAAGAATTGTATTTTTGTATTGAGCAGTAGTTACTGCCAAGCAAGTCAATGGTTGTCGAGTACCCATACAGTTGCCGAGCAGTTCATTTGCCGAATTGAGAGTTGTGCCGAGTGGCAACATATAAACACCATTTTGACTGAGCACTAGAGACCTCATATGCCGAGTGAAGCAGTTTTTTGTATATGTGTTTGGAATGACACAAACACTTGTGTAAACCATTTTGGCTGACTTCTATGCAAAATTTAATTATTGTCAAGGTAATTAATATAGTTAATTACGCAACTTGACAGAGCATTGATCCCTATGCAAGCCAAGCAACCTATCAGAAAAAGGGAATGCATAAGCGGAAAAAGAGATGAATCTAGATCGTTGATCTTGATCTAGAAGCTTCATCTATTTTCTATTTAAGGAAGCCTCAAATCCATAATGAAAAGATGTATGAAGGAGAATAGATGGTGTGTATGCCGAAGGAGCATAGGATCAGACAGAGTGACTGAACAGAGAAGTGAAGGGCAGAACAGAGTTATCAGATTCAGAAGATTAGATAAGAATTGGAAAGATGAGATCCATAATCAGCATTTGAAGTGCAAATTGAAGGATCAGGTACTGATACATTTTAGCAAGTGAATCAGGGTAAATCTCTTAAACAGAGTGGTCCTAACAGACCTTTGTAAATCTCTTAGCAGAGTGCTTACTTAGCTGTAAGTTATAAATTCTTTAATCAAGGTAGACCTAATAGTTTGTAATCCTTTAACAGGGCAGACCCCTCATAGGGTAGATCATCAAAAGTGATCAAAATTTTGTAGCCCTAACAAGCACACTTTGTTACTGCAGTAGTGAAGATTTGTGGGTGTCATCCCCACCCCAGTTTTACCTTAAAGTGTTTTTGGGTTACCAAATCTTTGTGTCATGAGTTTATCTTATTGCTTATCATGGATTTGATTGCTAGTTAGATCTATTACAATATTGAAGTTTATGTTTATAAGATACATGATATGCATGTTAAATCAGTTTGTTTCAATTGAGTAAAAGTTCTTAGGATTCTGATTCATCTCCCTCTCAGTATCTTACTTTTCCAATTAAGACTTCCAACAATTGGTATCAGAGCTCTGTTGTCTTAAAAAAAGTCTAACCACTTGAAGAATCAGATCTTGGAAATAGAGGTTTATAAGTTAGGAAAAGTCATAGAGAATCATAAGATTGACATCCAACTTGCACTGAATCAACTTGAGACAACAAGAGAAGAATTGAAGAAATCCCTAACAAAAAGGAAAGAATTGGCAATTCATTTGAATGACACATCATATCAAGAAGAAGACACTGAAGTTCTATTTGAGAATGAGTACTCCAAAGAAAGTAATACAGCTATAACAAATCTATTGGAGAAGAACAACACACTGAATGGAAAGGTCAAAAATCTAAAGAGAGAACAAGAAACACAATCTATAACACTATGTGAGGTGATTGATCAGAAAAAGAAAGTTGACGAAGACAAGACCATGGCAGAAGAAGACACAAGACAAATGGCTACCAGACTTGATGAAAGAACATGTGATGTGCAGAGGATCATGAATAATCAATTGGACATGGTAAATCAACTGTTACTTGCAACTCAAGAGGTAAGAAAAAAAGATATGGAAATCACAAATCTGAGATCAGAGAACAACCAACTGAGAAATGAGTTGAGAGCAGAAAAAAAACTCGTTGAAAGGATAAACAAACCTAATGAGGCTGCAAGATATTTTGAGGAACTGATTATAGCACCGAGAAGAACCAATGACACCACTGGAATTGGCCTTACAGAGCACCTATCATCTATTGAAGAAGGTGAAACATCAAAAAGTTGAGAACAGAGGAATGCAAATCAAATGAATAAACCTACATGTCATCATTGTGGGAAACTAGGACATACAACAAATATTTTCAGAAGCAAAAATGGTAAGTCCAATCCTATGGAAAAATTCAATGGATATTGTTTTAACTATAAGAAACATGGACATCAGGCAAAGGAATGCAGGTCAAAGGCTAGCACTACACCTACTTCACCCAGATTTCAAGGACAATGTCACAATTGTCAGAAGTTTGGTCATAAGGCTCAAGACTCCAGATCCAATGTAAAACTGAAGTGGACATCCAAGAAACAAGGCAATGCACCTAAGAAAGGTAACACATACAATTGGGATTATAATACAAGGTACAACTGTCATTATTGCAATGAATATGGTCATGTTGCAGAAAATTGTATAAGGACACATTTTAGAGGTAAATCCAAGAGTTGGATGAATGGAAGTTTGGTCTATCATAGTTGTCAAAAAATTGGTCATACTCAAAGAGACTGCAGGACCAGAGTGCCAACACCTGCCATTGATAAGATAAAGAACCAGATGAATTAGACATGGAGATAGAAGGAAGAAATGAGCAGCAGTGGAAACAATGAAGCTAAGATCACCCAATCCAATGGATCAGGTGATCACACTGCATCAACTTAAGGAAAGAAGGTATGTAAGCAATTATTTTACAAATGCTGTATCTTACACTAGTTCCTAACATTAGTTGTGCTAAAGTCCATATATGAATAAGTTAAGATGCACTAGGATAGATCTAAGGAAAGAACCGAGAAAAGAGTTGATATGCACAATGAGTGTCGAGCATCAGTATTTATGTAGAGACCAAGTCTTTTAGTATGTGCTGAGCTATCCTATCGACCGAGCTGACAGTAATGACCGAGTTGAGCATGTATTGACCGAGGTGATGTCTTGATCGAGTGAATGGAGTGAATTAGCCGAGTTGCTGAATAAGGATCGAGAGAGTTGTATTTCAACCACTATGTATGAAGCATTTATTAAAGACCTAATTTGATCGTTTGAAGCCTTATAATGGATTTTTGGGGTTCATTTTAATTTCACCAAGCGATCAGAGAGTATGCAAGAGCGATTTCAAGGTGACTGTGAGTGAAGTATTTAGAGATTGAACTGCGTGCCATTGGTGAACAGTGTGAAGTGATAATATTCGTGGTTACTGAGTTACACAGAGTTCATATTTTGAACCCTAATCAATATAATGGTCGCTAGTTCATCTATTGGAATGAAGAATCTAGGAAAAGAGTTGATGAATGTTCAGTTAGTAAGAAGTGATGCATGTGAACTGCCAAATTTCTGAGCTGTTCTTGAAGGCGCGGTGAAGGGAGATCTTTTTGGAGCCCTGTCATCGATTCCGCCCAAAGTTTTGATGATACATGATGTAAGGGCGTGCAATATGTGCAAAGTGAGTGAGATAGAAAATGTTGAGCTGAGGGAAGCCTACAATAAACTATGCGAGAACGGGGCATTGAAAGTTGAATATCAACACATTGCCGCCAAAGGGTTAGTCCGTGCCCTATATTTTCCTCAGGACTTCAAAGTTGAATGGATCAAGATTGTTCTTAGTAGAGTTCACGACATGCAAATCTAGTTAGAGGATGGGCCAGTGAAGATTACTAAGGAGATCATCCATCAAGTCACTGGTTACCCTAATATGACTGGAAGCGAACCATGTGATGCGAGAACAAGGAGAAAATTGAAGAAAACACAAAGGCAATATGGAAAAAGAGAGGAATGGCAATATCTACCATCACTGATCTTGAGATTGAATTCACAGTGAGAGTGACTGCTCACAAATTCTACCAGTCAAGCAAAGTAGATAATGTCCCCTATGTTGCAGTAGACCAGACATGGAAGATTGTAAAGAAAGATCATACACATGACCTTGCCGAGCTGCAGTTGACGCAATTGGTAGAAAATCTATTATCTTTCAGGAAGGCAAATAATTCTATGTGTAAGATCGGATCCTTGATAGTTTGCATATTATTTCATATTCAAAACACTTTTCCTTCCCTAGGAAATGTAGCAAGGAGTAAGGACCGACCTGTTACACAAAAGATAAATGATTTTATTCTTCAGTTAGGAGATAACTTTAATAATGTGATGGGAAGCTATTTTGTTGAGTTTAAGAATAAAATGAGTAAATTGAACAAAATTCCTATATATTTGGTAGAGAAGTACTATGAAGATGATTGTTTTCTTGTGGACACTAATTTTACATATGTACAAGTTGTTATACTGAGGGTAGCATGGCTGAGGCCATTACCTTATGAGGTAAATATTGATGAGACATGTGCAGCCATAACAAATCTCCTTGCAGAAGATATCGATAAGAAGTCTAAGATATTTGGTAGATATGAAGAAGAAAAAAATCAGATCACTATGAACTTGAAGTGTGCAACTGTGGAAAGGAAGATAAAGAAGTTAGTGAAAATATGGAGAAAATACTAGGACAAGATGTAGAGGATGATGCACCACTAGAAATCGCACAAGGTCAGGGTGAAGACCAATCAAGTGATTCTGAAAAGAAAGAGGATGAGAATGTAGGAGAACAAAAGAAGGGTACAAGGAGGTTTCCTACTCCTCTTGTCTTAACTAGACCGAGAACAAGGGCATCTGCAAGTGTAAAACCAGCCAGGCCACAAAATAAAATTGTAAGAGAAGGCTCTGGTAAGAGGAAAAAAATTCAAACTAAAATTGTGCCGAGTCATCCTGTGAAGAGACCAAGAAGAAAGTTAATATTGGGCAAAGAGGATGATGATGTCAGTAAAGTCAAAACTGCTACTCATAGGCATCCAACTAATGTGGATGAAATTTGTGAAAACATCAAAAGCTCAACATATTTAGCAAGATTTCAGTTCATAAAGTATGAAAATTTAAGAAAACCTAACAAGGCAAATATTGAGGATTCTATGATGGAGATGTTGATAAAATTCAAGATGACACCTTTAGAATTTGGAAATTCTATTCCTGATGAACTATTGGAGAAAATTGATGAGAAATGGCAGTTTCCATCATGATCGAGAAAGAGATAAGAGAAGCCACTTTAGCCCAAATAATGCCCGAGTTGACACATAAACAGAAAAGAAATTTCATGGATGATTATAGGAATAGTTTCATTCCTAAGACAAGGGCATATTCAATAATGAAGAATGAAGTTGAAAAAGTTTTTCAACAGAGCCAAAGAATTTGGAAGACAATCTTTGGACTAATAGTGAGAAAGGATACAATGCAAGCGCATCTAGATACATAGAGCTAGATAAAAAAGAAGACATAGTTGAGTCATATCACCTTGCGGAAGATAAAATGGAGAAATTTGAAGAGAGTGAACAATAGGTTGAGCTCATTGTTGATGATGTACCTAAAGACACATAATTGAACATTAATGCCTTAATCGTGGAAGAAGTCAAGGAATTAACTGCTACCAAGGAAGCTTCAGATGTACACCTCCCAAGCACCAATCCAGTCTTAATCTCAATTCATGATTATACAAATATTAAAAGTGCACCAACTATGGATTCAACACTCCAAAGCACCATCCCAATCATAGTTGAGGATACATAGAATGTAAGTGTCGAGGAGCAGGATAAGCCAAAAATCTCAATTTTACATTCCCCTAACGTGGCTAATCCTTAAGTAACTACAAAAGATGTAGATAAAATCACAGAAGATCAAGCAGATAAGGTAGCAGAAACCAAGGAGAGACAAGAGCCTAAGGAGCAAGAGGCTATTGAGGCACTTATACAACTAACTATTGTTACACTTCCTGAATAGAAGACTACAAATACACCTAATCAATAGGTAATGAGTACTCAGAAGGAGTTAGTCTTAGTCAGTATTGATACTAGCAGAGTACATGAAGCACAAAGCCCGAGCATCAGTTCACCGGAGACTAAGAGGAAAAGGTCACATAAGAAGAAGGACAAGTCTCCTCGCTCACCAGTCACACTAGATGAAGTTATAGTGCTTTCAAAATGGGACACTGATAACTTAACTTATGAGCAGATGAAAACCTTGCAAGATCTACTGAAAAAAAATCAAACAAGAGGAACTACAAAGAGAACATCAACAGAAACATGTATTACATGAAATCAAGGATATTTTTGTTGATGCATTTGACTTGCAAGATATAGATGATAAAATTCCTATTATAGATCAATTGGTTGATATTGTTAAGAAGGTGAACACTGATGATATAGAGGCCAATGTAAAAATAATGGAATGGTCTGCGAGAAAGTTTGACAACAAAATTTTGGAGAAGGTTGCCACAGAAATAACTGTGAAGAAATTTGAACTTTCTGAGTTAATCATTATTTTGGAAGAAGTTGCAAATAATGTTTATTCTTTGTATAAGCAACTATGTAATATTGAATTCTTTACAAAGGATAATCAAAAACTTATTGAGAAGCTACAAGAATATTTGAGGTCAATAGGAAATTCATTAAGCATGGATGCAAGTTCCAGGTCCTTTCATTTTTCTAGATTGACTTTCGCCCAAGAGAGATTAGCCGAGCTCCTGGCTAATGATGGAAGAATAAGGGCACAATTGTTTTCTATTCAAACCATGTTGACACCTCATTTGGAGGTTATGCAGATAGAATTGCAAACTGCAAATGAATTAGTAAAGATAGATCCACCCTCTTTTGCATAAAGTATGGTTGATCTAGCTGCCCAGCTAGAGATCAAATTGTAGGTTTTGGAGTCTGTAAGAATTATACGGGACAACGCTTTAGCAATGGTCCTTGAGCTCCACAAACAATTTTTGGATAAGTATTGTCTGACCCTAGAAGCCAAGTATGAAAAAAAAAGGGGGAAATGAAGTAAAGACAAAGGGGAAGACATATGCATATACATGTAATATATGTATATGTTTATTTATATACCGAGTCATAAACTTAGGGGGATTACTATGTACTTAAGTACTATTTTTGTTAGAAGTACTTACAAGTAATGACAAAGTGTTTTTGCCACTAATATAGAAGGGGGATATTGTTGATCTCCAGGTTATGTTGCCTATTAGTGTCCAACACTTAGTCATTTATCTAGGCAAGTTAGTCGGTCATCATTGCGACCGAGCTATTCTACTAAGGCCAAGCATTGTATAAGACTTGTATTTTTGTACCGAGTAGTAGTTACTATCAAGCAAGTCAAGGGTTGCCGAGTACCCCTACAGTTTCTGAGCAGATCAGTTGCTGAGTTGAGAGTTGTGCCGAGCGACAACATATGAACACTATTTTGACTGAGCACCAGAGACCTCATATGCCGAGTGAAGCAATTTTTTGTACATGTGTTTGGAATGGCACAAAAACTTATGTAAACCATTTTGGATGAATTCTACGTGAAATTTAATTATTGTCAAGGTATTTAACAGAGTTAATTATGCAATCTGACAGAGCATTGATCCCTATGCAAGCCAAGCAACCAATCAGAAAAAGGGAATGCTTAAGTGACAATAGAGATGAATCTAGATCGTTGATATTGATCTAGAAGCTTCATCTATTTTCTATTTAAGGAAGCCTCAAATCCCTAATAAAAGTATGTATAAAGGAGAAGAGATCGTGTGTATACCGAAGTAGCATAGATCAGATAGAGTGACCGAACAAGCAGTGAAGGGCATAAAAAAGTTATCAGATTCAGAAGATCAAATATGAATTGGAAAGAGGAGATCTGTAATCAACATTTGAAGTGCAAACCGAAGGATCATGTACTGATACATTTTAGCAAGTGAATCAGGGTAAATCTCTTAATAGAGTGGTCCTAACAGACCTTTGTAAATCTCCTAGCAGAGTGCTTACTTAGTTGTAAGTTTTAAATCCTTTAATCAAGGTAGACCTAATAGTCAGTAAGCATTTAAGATGACATACCTCTCACAGGGTAGATCATCAGAAGTGATCAAAATTTTGTAGCCCTAATAGGCACACTTTGTTACTGCAGTAATGAATATTTGTGGGTGTCATCCCCACCCCAATTTTACCTTAAAGGGTTTCTGGGTTACCAAATCTTTGTGTCACGAGTTTATCTTATTGCTTATCATGGATGTGATTACTAGTTAGATCTATTACAACATTGAATTTTATGTTTATAAGATACATGATATGCATGTTGAATCGGTTTGTTTCAATTGAGTAAAAGTTCTTAGGATTCTAATTCACCCCCCTCTCAATATCTTACTTTCCCAATTAAGACTTCCAACAACTTATTCCTTTTCACTTGGTACTAATTAATTAATCATAAGTGTACTTGAATTATGCAGAACTCCTCTAGAGCTTTCATTATCATCATCGCCACATCTTAGCTATATATCATCATCAAGCAACTACGTTCGATTCCTTTCATGCCATCTTGCGCTAGTGCTAAATAGTTGAGATACAAAAACCATTTTCACAAGGTCTTGGAGGATAAGAGAACAATGGAGTGAAGAAAATCATGGATGTGAGGTAAAAGTTTGTTTCTTTTGTTTACATTGCATGATTTAGAGCTCTATTAATTATTTGTTGGATAGGTTTGTAAATCTTACTAGTATCCGGGTTGACTATGGTTTACAAATAGGTTTAATATTCAATACATATAGGTTGGCATGTCTAGTGGGACCTTATTCCCATTTTGTAATTAGGAGTTATAGGTCATATCCACTCTTATGATTTCTAGTTCTACATTTTTGTGACGCTTTGCTGCACATTTGCATATTGTTTTTGTATTTTTGATCACTAGAACTACGAATTTGCCACCCAGATTTGTGCATCTAAATTTGTGTTATGGCTTCATTTTTTTGTTTTCTGCATTCCAGGATCTTTTTGTTTCTACATTTTACTGTATTGTTGCGCATTTGCTCTGTATTCATGCTCATTTGTTCCATATTGATTCATTTTTTTTCTCTTGTGAGTTTAGTAGGTTCGTTTCCTGCACTTTACCTTTAGATCCTACACTTTTGCTTCCAAATCTTGCACATTTCCTTTTTCTGTCTATGCATCTGATAGGTATAACTACATTTTTCCTATATATTCCTACGTTTTTGAAATAGAGACATCATTTTCAGATTTGATCATTTTAAGCTAATCCTTTGGACTAACCAAGTGGCGCAGCTTGTATTTTGTGTGTCCAAGACTAAAATAGAGACTGCTAATACATTTGTGGGTGCAAATTATAGATTTTTATGCATCTTTTATTTCTATATTAGATAACATTTGAATTTTGTAAGGTTAGAAAACAAATTTTTGTTGCGTTTGGTGTGTAGACACCTAAAACTGTCCTCATGAAATTATAAAATCCATCTATTGATTAAATGAATATTCACCATTTCTTTAATTAATTCATCATCCTCTTCTACTATTATTTAAATAAATATTCCTATTTATTTATTTAATTCACTTTGCCTTTTCTTTCATATAATTAAATAAATTGACATTTATTTAATTTTCCATTTACCGTCTCCCCTTTCTCCTATTTATGAAATAAATACCTTCATTTATTTTATATATTCACTAATCCTCTTCTTTTCATTCCCACCATCCGTCTCTAATCAAATGGATCAACTTCACAAATTTTATCCTCGTGAGAAATGACACTTGTCTCTTTATTTGACTTTTCCTCCTTCACATGACCAAATATTTTGGAAAGTCAATATCCTCTACCCACTACTCCATCTCATCCACTCAATTCTAATACCTCTTAATCTATTTAATCCTCCATATCTTCTCACATGCTCTTCAATCCTAGCCATTCTCCTAGCACCTCTTAATCTTAGCCCTTGATTTTCATGAGACTTCTATAAAACATGATTTTCTTGTCATTTGAACAACTACATATTCTTTGTGATAATTATTGATCCTTTGAATACTTTGAGCTTTTGGAGAACTTATGTCATTGCATACTTGTGATCTTTGAGAGCCCATATCATATCATATCATATCATATCATCACCATCATACAATAATTTTTCATAGCTTCACATCAATCAAACACCTCCATTCTCCCATATACTATTGTGCATGTGCTAACAAAACAAAGAGATCCCACATTTCATATACAAGATCTTGGAAGATAGGAGGACATTGAAGTCAAGTATATTTTGAGTGCATTTGGTAACTTGTTTTATTTCATTCATGTTTTATGCATTTGGGAGGAATTTCACTATTGGATTATGTTGGCTTCATTTTGTGTATCTAGGGCTTATGCTTGGGCTTAGTAGGTATGCAAGTTAGGTTTCTCCGATTCCATTGTTATCATTTTGGCATGCTCAGTGGGACTATGTCCCTATAAGATCTTTATTTTTAGAGGTTTTTCTAACAGTGTATTGCTGTTTTGTTCAAAATTTTCAAGTCTAACCTTAAAGTATAGTTGACGACAAAATCTTACAGTTTTCAAAGATCTAGTCATATCTTTCAAATGAATTAGGATTTTTTCATTAAATTTTTATTGCAGGTTGGGAATTCTATAAGGAGATTCTAGTCGAAAAATCATATTTTTCTCATCATTGTTGAGTGAGTTATAATTGCTTTATATTTTTTTTATGAAAATTCAATTCTGGTCGTAAATTAGTCAATTTTAAAATATATTTATATTTTTGAAAAGCTCTAAAAATTATACAGGGGGTTTGTTCTTTAAGTTTTTAATTTTGACAAAAAATAAGTTGTGAAAAGTTAGATCTTTGGAAATTGGTTTATTTTGATAAATCAGCTTCCTAAGACACAAATTAAGTAATTTTTCTAAAATTATTACATTTTAAGAAAATTTACTGAATTTTAGTAGGCGTATCTTCTTTGCATTTCTATTTTTCAAGCCAAAAATATAGCCAAAAAATTAGATCTTGTTGACTAGGTCAAAAGCAAAAAAATAAAAATAGTAATTTTATGACGAGGTTGCATTTATTTTCATATATTTCAATGCATCATAAGATTATTTTATCTCTCTTTAAAAGCCTCTATTATGAGTTGCAAAGTCATGGTGAATCAATGTGTGCAATTTATTTTCTTTGGATTATCGTATTTTTTATGATTTCATACACTTGATTTGAGTTTGTGGAGCTATCTTGGAACTTATCATAGTGGATCAGATTGGCATAAAACAAAATAAAAAATCATGAAATCAAGGTGTACTTGTTCCAAACCCTTTTATTTACATTCCAAAAAGCAATTAGTAGTCTTTTTCATCATCATTAAATCATTTCTTGCGTTTGATCAAATTGCTTGGTGTGTCTTACACATTTTGAAAATGGACTTAAAATTAATCATACACATTTGGATTTGGGCTTAAATAAACCCTGTCTTTTATTCCCAAAAATTTCCTTACATATGTTCTCCTATTGCATCCTAGTAAGGATCTTGAGTGGAACATAAACAAGGGATCTTGTTTTTTCTTTTTAAGGGGCCTGACTAGAGAAGTGATCACTCTAGGGGATGACCTCAAATCTCGTGTTCCAGTGAAGTATAAATAGTAGGTTGTGAATTTAAAGACACACCTCTTAGAATTATAATCTTGTCAATCTTGGCTAAGCCACAAAGAACTTTATACCTTTGGGGAGCAAAGGTGGAGATTTGGGTTATCGTCTCCTTCTAGCTATTTGGCATTATTCTCTTTCATCTATGGATTTAGGCCCCAATGTACCCTTGTGGTATTTGGAGGATACCCCTAGTTTATCTTGTAAATCATATAGTTTAAATTTTTTGGCCATCATTTCATGTGTATGCAAGGATTGGTACTCCAACTTGAGTAGGCTTGTTAATGTGTCTAATGTGCTTGAATGTTTAGATCACCTTCCCCACTTGAAACTAAAAAGAGGACACATCCTTAGGACTTTGTATTCTTCTTCATTTATTTCTTGTGTGCTTTTTATAAGTGTCTAAAAATCATAAAAATTATAAAAATCAAAATGTCAAAAAGCCAAAGCCAAAACTAATCACACTTGTCACTTCTAGAGGCCAAGAAAGAGAAGAACCAATGACCACCTTGGCTTAAAAAATTCAAGATATAAATAAACAAGTGTATGAAATACATTCTAGAAAACAAACAATAAATGAACCAACAACAACTCTTGATTGACACCTTCAAGAAACCAGTGAAATCATAAACAAAAAATGAATTCAAGGAATAGAAAAACAATTAGATGATCTAATAGAGAAACTAATGACCAAAATTCAAAATTTAAATCTAAAAAAATCACATGACTTGTTCACCAAAACAAAAATTACTTCCTCCAAAAATATGTGCATACCCAAATATCCCTTGGATAGGAAATTTACACCTTTGGGACAATCTATTTGTTGGAGATTTGTTTCTGTGCAGTTGATTGATTGTATGTTTGTCATTGATGACAACATATAATACACAATAGTGATTCTGTATGTACTTATCAGAATGATGATATCAAGACTTGCGTGGTTAGATACATGTTGTAGACATGTTTTTTATGTTATGTTCATACACGCAGATCCAGATATGATGTTTCAGTCAAGTTGTGTAATTCTGTTATTGGCAGTTACAGTTCTGGAAGAGTATCTGTTCAGAGCCGACGTATGTAACATGTTTCTTGAGTTGTGCCTATCTTCAGGATATGTGTGTATATTCATTATTAGTTATGAGTTTATGATAGTTATCCAAAGGCGCCAAACATGTTTCAAGAAGATTGCAAAGTTAGAGATAATTTGGTGAGGCCGACTTAGTGAAGCGTCGCGTCTATTCAGTTTGTGTTGCGCGGACTTAATATTGTTTGCGTGCTTAGTAGAGCCGACAAGGATGTTATGAAGAGTTGTCTTACAGGTCCCATGATCCCATACTTTGAGGAAGATACTTATAGCAAGTCATTTGTGATACGCAAGTGTGAATGATATGAAAAGAGATAGAAGATGTACATAGCAGAATATCAGTTGTGGTTCATTCATCAAGAGTCTACGTGAAGAAGAAGTAGAAGATTACAATACATTGGAACTGATCAAGACAACAGGTCTACTCTACAGTTCATCATCAAATATAGTGCATATTTGTTCTACAGAAGGTTGTAGCCTTCACCATTGAAGCAGTGAGCTTTTGGATAGTGAGTCCTCACCCCTAACATGGTTATTTGTAAAAGACTCCTAACAGGGTCAGACCCTTAACCAGGTCACTATACTTATTGCATTGTAAAGTACAACTCCTAAGAGGGTTGAAATATCTTCTAACAAGGATTACTATAAACAAGTATAGTTCATTGTGGGTGCTAATTCCCACCGGGGTTTTTACCATTTGGTTTCCCCGTAATCAAATTGTGTGTTGTGTACTGTGTTATCTAATTAAGCATTTACTTTATTGTATTATGAAGTTAAGGAAGTAAAAAGAATTAAAGTTACTAATAACTGAATCACCCCCCCTCTCAGTTATCCTTTGGGACTATTCTAACAATTGGTATCAGAGCCAAGTGCCTTGGAGAAGAAGCCTAATAGCTTAAGGTAGATCAGATGTCTTATTTCAGAAAAGAGAGCCCTAAGTTCGATGGAGAAAATTATCTGGATTGGAAAAACAAAATGATAACACATCTACAGTGTGTTGTCTTTGAGATCTTTGAGATAGCTACACAAGAAGTTGTTATTCCATCTCTAAAAGACCTTCCAAAGGATGATGCTACTAATAGACAAAAGGAAACATTTACCAATAATGTAATTGCTAAAGAAGCCCTAATCAGTGCCCTATCCGACAATGAATTTTTTGAGATCAAGAAAATTGACAGAGCATACACCATATGGAAGTATTTAGAAGATATGTTTGAAGGAGATATTTAGGCAAAGAATGCGCGCATGAAGACATGGAAAAATAAATACAACAATCTTGAGATGTTACCTGAAGAGAACATTAGAGCTTACAATCAAAGGATAAATGAAGCAGTCTCTAGAATCGGAAATAATGGTGGAGAAATATCAGAAGAAGATATAATGGACAAGTTGTTAACTACCTTAACATAAGACTATGAAAACAAGACAAGTATTCTAGAGGAAACCATGCAATTCTCACAAGACTTCAAAAGAGAGACTCTGATCAGTAAAACCTCTGCATTTGAGATATCAAGATTGAAGACTGAACCTAAAAGTGAAACAACTTTCAAAAACTCAGTCCATGGTAAGAAATCCTTACATATCTCTAGCCATAATGAGAAAGAAGAAGTTGATGAAGAACTAGAAGATATCATTGCTATGATTGCTAAAAGAGAAAAGAAAGGAAAAGGAAAATATGAA
>MU224363.1:1002509-1025911 GCA_018584345.1 Thuja plicata
ATAATTCTGATTGGAAGAATGCAATGAAAGAAGAATTAGATCAGATAATTAAAAATGATACATGGGAATTGGTCCCTAGACCCAGTGACAAAAATGTGATTGGAACAAAGTGGGTATTCAGAAACAACATGAATGAAGATGGTACAGTAGTAAGAAACAAAGCAAGATTGGTATGTAAAGGATATGCGCAGAGAGAAGGAATAGACTACACTGATACATTTACCCCTGTGAGCAGACTGGAAGCCATAAAATTGTTCTTGGCCTACGCAACATTCAAAGGCTTTAAAGTTTATCAAATGGATGTAAAGTTAGCTTTTCTAAATGGTGACTTGAAGGAAGAAGTCTACATAGAACAACCTGAAGGATTTAATCTTTCAGATAGACCAGACATGGTATGCAGATTGAAGAAAGCACTCTATGGTCTTAAACATGCCCCAAGAGCTTGGTATGAGAGACTTGATGGTTATCTTACCAAGATTGGATTCAAGAAATGAGCAGTAGATTGTAACCTATTCACAAGAGAGACACCTGATGGATTACTACTAGTTGCCATATTTGTTGATGACATTATCTTTGGAGGTAGTGACAAGCTCAGTACAACATTTGCAAAAGAAATGCAGAATGAATTTGAAATGAGCATGATTGGTCCTATAAAATACTTTTTGGGACTAAATGTAAACAGAAAGATAAAAGTATATTCATTAATCAGTCAAAATATGTGAAGAAAATATTGAAGACCTTTAAGATGGAAGATTGTAAGCCAGTATGCACCCCTATGATAACAGGAAGCAAGCTTTCAAAAGATGATGATTCCACAACAGTTGATAAAACATTGTACAAATCTATGATTGGAAAACTCATTTATCTAACTCAATCTAGACCTAACATATCTAATGCAGTTGGCATTGTTGGAAGATTTGTAGCTGAACCCAAGAAGAATCACCTAATGGAAATCAAGAGGATATTCAGATATCTAAGGGGAACTATAGACTATGGTTATGGTATCCTAAATCAGAGAATGTACAACTTCATGTGTATACAGATGCAGATTGGGCAGGTTGTATTGATGATAGGAAGAGTGCTTCAGGAGGAGCAGTATTTCTTGGAGATAGGTTGGTTTCTTGGATAAGCAAGAAGCAGAATTATATATCTCAGTCAACAACATAAGCTGAATATGTTGCAGTAGCACTGAATTGTTCAACCATGATTTGGATCAAGCAAATGGTTAAAGACTTTGGTATTCAGGTTGATTATCCTATTGTTATTCACTGTGATAACACTAGCACTATTAACATGTCTAAGAACTCTGTGATGCACACAAAGACAAAACACATAGAGATCAAGTACCACTTTCTAAGAGAAAAGGTTGTAGACAAAGAAGTGAAATTGGACTATGTGAGCACCAAAGAACAGTTGGCAGATATTTTCACAAAACCTTTATCAAAGGATAATTTTGAGTATCTCAGGGAGAAGTTGGGAGTAATTCCCTCTCCTGAGGCTGATTAGATAAAGTAGCAAGAACATCAGTCCTCAGTGACTGATGAATGGTTGACTACTCTACTTCTGGAGTAGTACCTGTGCCTAATTGTTTATGGCACCCTTTTCCATTGATGTCAAAGGGGGAGTATATAGTATGGGGGAGCATATACTCTGGGGGAGTATAAAAACAGTCAGAAGAACTGAAGCAGTGTAGAGGAATATTTGATGAGGATATTGAGAAGATTGTAAAAGAAAGAGGACACCATGAACAGAGGATGTTTTTAATATCATATGTTTCCATCAATGTCAAAGGGGGAGATTGTTAGAGATTTGTTTCTGTGCAGTTGATTGATTGTATGTTTGTCATTGATGACAACATATAATACATAGTAGTGATTCTTTATGTACTTATCAAAATGATGATATCAAGACTTGCATGGTTAGATACATGTTGTAGACATTTTTATTATGTTATGTTCATACACGTAGATCCATATATAATGTTTTAGTCAAGTTGTGTAATTCTGTTATTGGCAGTTACAATCTGGAAGAGTATCTGTTCAGAGTCGACGTATTTAACGTGTTTCTTGAGTTGCACCTATCTTCAAGATATGCATGTGTATATTCATGATTATTTATGAGTTGATGATAGTTATCCAAAGGCGCCAAACATGTTTCAAGAAGATTGCAAAGTTAGAGATAATTTGGTGAGGCCGACTTAGTGAAGCGTCGCGTCTATTCAGTTTGTGTTGCGCAGACTTAATATTGTTTGCGTGCTTAGTAGAGCCAATAAGGATGTTATGAAGAGTTTTCTTACAGGTCCCATGATCCCATACTTTGAGGAAGATACTTATAGCAAGTTATTTGTGATACGCTAAGTGTGAATGATACGAAAAGAGACAAAAGATGTACAGAGCATAATATCAGTTGTGGTTCATTCATCAAGAGTCTATGTGAAGAAGAAGTAGAAGATTACAATACATTGGAACTGATCAAGACAGCAGGTCTACTCTACATTTCATCATCAGATATAGTGCATATCTATTCTACAGAAGGTTGTAGCCTTCACCATTGAAGTAGTGAGCTTTTGGACAGTGAGTCCTCACCCCTAACAAGGTTATTTGTAAAAGACTCCTAACATGGTTAGACCCTTAACCAGGTCACTATACTTATTGCATTGTAAAGTACAACTCCTAACAGGGTTGAAATATCTTCTAACAAGGATTACTATAAACAAGTATAGTTCATTGTTGGTGCTAATTCCCACCGGGGTTTTTACCATTTGGTTTCCCCGTAATCAAATTGTGTGTTGTGTACTATGTTGTCTGATTAAGCATTTACTTTATTGTATTATGAAGTTAAGGAAGTAAAAAGAATTAAATTTACTGATAACTGATTCACCCCCCCTCTCAGTTATCCTTTGGGACTATTCTAACACTATTGAGTCAACTTTGAAAGAGCTTCTTGAGCACAATATTATTACATTTTCTAAAGATACCACATGGGGATAGTGTGAGTATTAGATACATAAAAAACATAAAAATTTAGATTGTATGGAATTGAAAAATAAAATCCAATATCTCATTCATAATGGTGACATTAAAATAGAAGATCCCAATGATTCACCTAAAAGAGAAACAAGACATTATTTCACAACATGATCAAAACCATATTCCTGTGTATATCAATGGCCCACAAGTACCCTCCATTTATCCTACCAATCCATCTCCTAAAGCTTCCCAACAACAATCCACACCACCTCCCTTAAATAATGAGTCTAATGATAACACCTTTCATGTGAGCCTCAAGGGATATCTACAATAAATATCAAAGCTAAACCAATTATTTATACAAGTACTTCCCATGATTCAAAAAGCCTAAATCCTATGCCATATTTCATTTAAATCCCAATCATACCTACATGTAAGAGTCCCATTCAAAACTGATCCCCATCATTCTAAAACATGGACTTCTTCCAAGAATTTTGCATGCATACCAAAATCCCTACCCCATTTTTAGAAGTGGCTCCATGTCAAGAGGATAATCTAAAGTATCAAGAAGAAATTCCTAAAATAACTCAAGATCAAGAGACAAAAACCCTCCAATCCCATCAAAATTATCACCGAGATCCCATCTCTCTATAGTTTCATGATGATCCCCTCACACCTTTCCATTTATTACAAGATGACCCCCTTCCATATCAAGAGAAAAGTATCCTTCTAATTCCCACTCTTAATTCACCTCCTAAGAAAGATAATGATATCCCTTTCACAATTTCCAATGAGCACCCTTTCCACTCCATCCAATAATTGTTTTCCATGTCAAGGTAAAAGTATCCCTTCATCTCCATGTGATAATCCTCTCAATCCCCTTCATGAATCTAATCCTCCTCAAGATCCTATCACCTATATCCAAGCTCATAATGAGCCCCTTACATATCAACTTGGTTCATCCACTTTCATTTGGTCTAGTCTACTTTGTGATCCTATAATTCCTTACATGCCTCCTCCACATAAAAATGGACTAATGTATTTATTTAAAAGTAACGAGTATCCCTTTTCTAAGAAGATCTTCCAAATCTTGAATTATCAATGAAAACAATTGATCATCCATGAACAAGGTATATTGGAACCCCTTTTTATAATACCAAAACCTAATTATCATTGCCTTGTCTGCATATCTCACTCTCAAGATGTTGGCATCTCTCATAAATATTACATTCCTCTATCCAAACCTATGCATACACCTTACCCATCCTCCAAATGTATTTCGGGTCCATATATATCAAAACTAAGACCTTCAACTCTTCTATCCATATTAGGTCCTTATATCCCTCAATCAACCATTCCTATCACTCCTAGCTCACAATCCACTTACCTTATCATACATCAAGATAAAAAATTAATACATCCTTGATAACCTTTCACCCATCTACCTACATGAACTCATCCAAAATACCTCCAAATCATTCCTATCCATCCATCAATCCCAATTCTCTTGGAAGCAATTTGGATGCCAAGCATAAAGTACATATGTCCAAAGACCAACATGCATCTAAGGATCAAAATGTCCCACTCAAAAGACATGTTAAAGAAAATAAAAATTCTATCTAAAAGAAAAAAGAAAAGTCAAACACCTTATAGATTCCTAAGTTGCTCCTATAAGAAATTCATTCTAAAGATCCACAAATAAAATAAAATTAAAAATCCATGTCAATTCTCAACTACTTATAGAAGGATTTAATCTTAAAGAAAAATCAAAATTGGCATCCAATCTTGCTATTCCAAAGGCTTCATCTAATACTCCACCTAAAAATCTTCCATCTTCCAAATCTATTTTAGGTTCCTATCTCCCTAAACACACTATATTAAGTCCTTAATCACCTCCTTCAAATATTTTGGATCCTTGTGTCCCAAAATTCACATAATTTTCTCCATCAAAATCTCCAATTCCAAACTCCATTTTTCCTCTGTCACTCCACCACCCCTTAAGGTGTGTGCAAAAGTTCATCTTTCCAACACTTCCATCTACCACAACACAAATTGTAAAACATCCCATCCATTATCCAACACCTATCTTCTATCCTCCCATCCCTCTTATCAAATCCTTTGCATAAAGCCTTACCACCATCTATCTTATCATTCGTTCCATCTCCCTTTCTCTTCACCCTATCAACATCTTTGAGCATAATTTCAATAACCATGGTCCATTATATAACATATTTCAAGGGTAATATTGAAAAGAACAAGATGATTGAGTGCTTCCTCCATCTTCTATCATGCATTTTAAATGCACATGACAACTAAGAGAGGAGGTGAATCAATTGTCAATAAAACTTATAAATCTTTCCTTGAATCAAATCCAAAAAACGTTAATTTTAACCTTTAATCATAGAAATATGTAAACATTAAAGAGCACGTGAAAAATAGAAACCATCATAGACAATGGAACATTAAATTTATGTGGAAAACCTTATTAAGGAAATATCATAGAGAAGATTAGTTATCAAATATATATAAACACATGTTAGGGTGACATTGGTTAAGATGATTTTCATAACGAAAGGCTCATTGCTAGAGGGATCACTACTTGGAAGAAGGCTAACTACTGGAGGGATCACTTCCAAGATGAATAAGAATAAAAGAGAAAAGATCCACTGTTGATGCACTTTTGCAACTCAACCGAATGATCTATAGATATATTTTTCTCACCACTTTTGGTAGCTAACACATAAAAGTACACACATATCAATACCAAACTTCACAACAACTCATACATACAGGGAGATATATCCTCTTTCACACATCCTCATTGTGCGCGCGCGCGCGCCCACACACACACACACACACACACACACACACACAAGTATACTCCCATTCACACTCTTCCTCAATTACTTATGTGCAAACCAAGTCTCCCAAGGTTGGATAATGTAATGTCACCTTTATAGCACAAGTGGTATGAGTTTGTTTTTATCCTACTTCTCCATGGTCCCATAGGCTAACTAGTACATTTAAGGGACTTTGAGACCATTTGGCCTAGGCAATTTTTGTTGCAGGTCAATCTAAGGTGTCTGGATGTAGTTTTGGCATACTTAATATTTATAGTAAGTTATTTGGGCACGGTCATGACCTTTAGTGATGATGACAAGTCAATTATAAATGTTTAATATCAACATAAGGATTTTAATACCATTGATATGATTTATTTATGCATTAATAAAATTAGTTTATAAAAAGATATTTAACTTTATTAATGTGGGAATATAGTTGAGAGGAAAATATTTAAAGTTATTTTATTCAATAACAAATTGGAGATATAGAATGTTTGGGAATTTAAGATTAAAGCAAAAAGTATTGTAAAAAATATGAATCATAATAAAATAGGGGAAAAAACAATTGCAAGAAAATAGGGGAAAAAGGAAAAATCTTGAAAAATAGGAAAATGTAGAAAGTGATTTTGTTTATCCCACATTGGTAAGGTAAGTGAATGAGATCTTATGAGATTGTTTTAAAATACATTGAAGATATGTCTTTCAGACATGCTTGCAAAATATATGAAATCTATGAAATTGTCTGGAGAATTTATGTTCTTAGGCTTGGAGGACAAAATCCATGTTTGCTATCATTCTCTTAACTATAGAAAGAAATAATTAGGAGGATTTGGTTGAGCTTAAAGACCCCAATAATTAGGAGGATTTTGTAAAAATATGATTGTTATACATAAGCTATTACTTCTATTTGGTACAGTTTCAGATTTGTCTAGGAAGGTGGTTTTATTTTTGAATTTGAAGGTTATGATTGAGACCACTAGGTTGTGAATAAACTGCTTTGGGGAACTCATTTACGTCATATTGAAAGAGTTATTGGGGCCATACATATCTAAAGGTATCCAAGATAGTTCTGTACAAGTTTTGAGGAAGTCTTTAGTAGTTTTCCTTGTTGGGAAACACTCATAACAAAGACGTCCATGTCTGAAGCCATCCAAAATACATTATATAAACCGTTGGAGAGTTTTCCATGTCTACAACTTATAAAAAAGGTCTCGTACTAGGTTGTATGCATCTAAAGGTATCCAAACTTGTCCAAGAGAGTTCCATATAGGGTTGAATCCCTATAAGCAGACTCAACAAGGGATCCAAGCTAAAAGTCAAGTTTACTTCTTGAAAGACATTGTATAGTAACATCATTCAAAATTTATATAATTCACACATAGTTGTGCCCATATAGCTTTGAAGGATTTTACCACATTTTGTAATACCCTTGCAGTAGAATTTAATTTATTTGAGATTTTCAATCAATAAGGAGCATGATGTTGTCTCATTGAATTTCATTTTGTGATTGTTTAGTTCATTGCATGGTTAGATAATCCTTCATTGGATGCTTTATTTGTGACTACATCAAGTAACACCCAATTTATTTTGTTTGGACCATACTCTTACTTATTCACACTTTCAAATTTTCCACATTCTTCATTGTGTACAACCATGAGTAATGAATGCTAAGCTGATTGGAAGGGTTGTATTGTGGGCAAAGCTACCCATATGATAGTTTTATACAATATTTTGTTATTTTTGGGAGCATATACTAGCCTTGCACTTTTCTTTGTGTATGGTGTAGTAGAGATTGAGATGCTATGATTAGGCCATATGGTGGAATTTATAGTTCTTTAGTAGAGAAATCCTTAAGAAGTCTGTACAAAATATTCTTGAATAGGGTGTCTAGAATTATTCAAGATTGTGAGTGATATCCAAACTCCATTTTTCCTCCATCACTCCACCACCCCTTAAGGTGTGTTACAATGTTCATATTTCCAACACTTCCATCTACCCCTGCACAAATTTTCAAACATCCCATCCATTATCCAACACCTATCTTGTATCCTTCCATCCTTCTTATCAAATCCTTACCACCATCTATCTTATCATTCGTTCCATCTCCCTTTATCTTCACCCTATCAAAATCATTGAGAATAATTTCAATAACCATGGTCCATCATAGCACATCTTTCAAGTGTAATATTGAAAAGAACAAGATGCTTGAGTGCTTCCTTCATATACTATCATGCATTTTAAATTCTCATGACAACTGAGAGGGGGGAGGGGGGGTGAATCAATTGTCAATAAAACTTATAAATCTTTCCTTGAATCAAATCCAAAAAAACTTTAAATTTAACCTTTAACCACAAAAAGACGTAAACATGAAAGAGCACGTGAAAAATATAAACCACCATACACAATGGAACATTAATTTTATGTGGAAAACCTTGTTAAGGGAAAAAAACATATAAGATTAATTATCAAACATATATAAACACATGTTAGGGTGACATTGGTTAAGGTGATTTTTATAAATAAATGCTCATTGCCAGAGGGCCCACTACCTAGAAGAAGGCTAACTGTTGGAGGGCTCACTACCCAAATGAATAAGAATAAAAGAGAAAAGATCCACCACTGATGCAATTTTGCAACTCAACTGAATGATCTATAGATATCTTTATCTCACTGATTCTGGTAGCTAACACATAAAAGTACACACATATCAATACCACACTTCACAACAACTCATACATACAAGGAGATATATCCTCTTTCACACATCCTCATTGCACACACACACACACACACACACACACACACACACACACACACACACACACACACACACACACACACACACACNCGCACACACACACACACACACACACACACACACACACACACACACACACACACACACACACACACACACACACACACACACACACACTACTCACACAAGTATACTCACATGCACACACTTCTTCAATCATTTGATATTTACTTATGTGCAAACCAAGTCTCCCAAGGTTGGCTAATCCAATGTCCCCTTTCTAGCACAAGTGGTTTGAGTTTGTTGTTATCCTACTTCTCCATGGTCCAGTAGGCTAACCAGGACATTTAAGGGACTTTGAGGCCATTTGGCCTAGACAATTTTTGTTGCATGCCAATCTAAGGTGTCTGGATGTAGTTTTGGCATACTTACTATTTATAGTAAGTCATTTGGGCATGCTCATGACCTTTTGTAATGATGAAAAGTTGATTATAAATGTTTAATATTGACATAATGATTTTAATACCATTGATATAATTTATTTATGCATTAATAAAATTAGCTTATAAAAAGATATTTAACTTTATTAATGTGGGAATATAGTTGAGAGGAAAATATTTAAAGTCCCTTTATTTAATAGCACATCAGAGATATATAATGTTTGCGAACTTAAGATTAAAGTAAAAAGTATTATAAATAATATGAAACATGATAAAATAGGGGAAAAAACAATTGCGAGAAAATAGGGGAAAAAGAAAAATCCTAAAAAAATAGGAAAATGCAAAAAGTGATTTTGTTTATCCCACATTGATAAGGTAAGTGAATGTGCTCTTATGAGTGTTATAAAATATATTGAAGATATCTCTTTCAGACATGCTTGGAAAATATATGAAATTTATGAAATGAACTAGAGAATTTATATTCTTAGGCTTGGAGGATGAAATCCTTGTTTGCTATTATTCTCTTCACTGTTGAAAGACACAATTAGGAACATTTGGTTGAGCTTAAAGGTAAAAATATGATTTTTATACATAAGATATTACTTCTATTTGATACAATTTCAGATTTGTTTAGGAAGGTGGTTTGATTTGTGAAGTTGAAGGTTATGATTGAGACCACTGGTTTGTGAACGGACTGCTCGGGGGAAATCACTTACATCAGATTGAAAGAGTTATTGGGGCCATACATAACTGAAGGTATCCAAGATAGGTCTGTACAAGTTTGGAGGAAGTCTACAGTAGTCATCCTTGTTGGGAAACACTCATAACAAAGTCATCCATGTCCGAAGCCATCTAAAATGCATTACATAAACTTCTAGAGAGCTGTCCATGTCTGCAAATTATATAAAAGGTCATGTACTAGGTTGCATGTATCTAAAGGTATCCCAATAAGAGGCGTCAACAAGAGGTTAATATATATTGTTCATGAAACTAATGGATGATATGAAGTTCATAGCAGTGATTTGGTATGCAAAACATATTGGACTAATTTTCTTTAATTAATAAAATCATTGTAATTAGATGTTGTTAGTGTATTTAAAAACTTTTGGTTGAGCTTAATATTATATCTTTTTTTTCTATTAATGCATTTCAAAATCAAATTTTTTAGAATAAACACTATCTATATTTGAGGGTAGTTATAGTATTGCTATTGTAAGTTTACATTTCAAGTATTTTCTATAAATTCCATATCCATCTTTAAACTATAAAATCGGAAAACTCAGTAAATAGCTAGCTAAAAAATTGTTTGACAAAATTACAGTGAGAGGGAAAACAAAAATTTGGTGTATAATAGGGGGTGTTCTTATAGTGGTATCATAGTAGGTGTTTCCTTCCTCCCATAAGGGGATTGAAAGAAAGATGAAGTTGAGGGAAGATTAGAAAAATATTTTTTTCTCAAAAGAGTTTAATGACACATTTAGTGGTGATCAACTAAGGGACTTACAGAAAGAAAAGGAAATTGGAAATCAACTCTATGTAATTGGATTACAATTGGGGTCCATGAAATTTCCAAAGGGTGTTCTATCTAAATTAGAGGAATTTAATTCTTATCTATCTAAAGTAAATCAGTTAGATTGGAGGCTTATGAATTGGGCTTTGTAACCCTCAATGCTTGCTTTGGTCCAACACAGGTTATTGGAACATCCTTGTGAAGAAGAGGGACTTGCAGTTGCTTCTTTCCATAGTGAAATCATAAGAATAACAACTCATGTTTCACCCTATAATGATGATATACTGGAGAAGGTTCTACAACTGATCGTGGAGAGCCTATATGGGTTACATGATGTCAAAGCTCCTACTTTTGGTAAGAGGGCTAAGAATTTAGAAATTATGACAAGAGATAGATCATTTGTCATTATGCTGGATCTCAAAAGTGATAAATTGATTTTTTAAATGTTTCAATATTTTTTAACCGAAATCAAGAAACATCATCTAGACAATGTGAGGGCTTGTATGCAACTATTTTATCTTTAATTGTGGATGAAGATATATGTAGGTAGATGCAATATAATTTGTTATCCATTTGGAGAAAGGAATATAATATATCACCTATGGCTTATGAGTTCTCAAATGGGTTGATTGAGTAGAAAATTGAAAGATTCAAGAAATATATGACTGAAAATAAACTTATCTCAATGAGATTACAGATTGCGGGGTCTCCCAAAAAAGGTAAGAACCAAATGAGGAAAGAGAATATTTGTTTCACATGTCAGAAGGCTTGGACACTTGATCATATTTGTGAAATTTAATAAGGAAGAAGATATATTGCATCCAAGTGGTAATAAAGGGCAAAGATATAGATGAGAATGGTGCCATGACTCATGAGGAAAAAGCTAAAACTATAGATTTGGATACACCTATTACTAGGCATGATGAAAGTAAAAAGGATAATGGTTTCCAATCAGCTAAGGTTGATGATACAAAGAAAGAATCAATTTATATAGGTGAGGGGTATTCAAAACTCTTTGTTGGCGATTTGCAAATTGTTATTGATAAAAAGTGTGAGGAGAAAAAAATATTTGATGAATCCATACATGATCATATTTTCATCCCATTAGTGCGACATGAAGAGTGCGTGCCATAATCTAGAGAGATAGTTCAGTTTGATGGTGATAATGTTCCTACAATTGAGAATAGATAAGAAAGTTCAATGTGTGACAGCTCAAGTATCCTAGATGAAATTGAACAAAGGTCTTTAGCATTGAAATATTTGAAGGACAAATTATTGGTCACAAAGGAGGAGGTTGTGCAAGTATAAAAAGGGTAGATTAAGCTTTCAAATACATTGAAAATATTTTTTGGAAAACTCAATTTGAGGATAGACAAAGGGGAGTTGCAAGTGGATTCACTAGTATTCAAATGCACACAATCAAATAAGCATTTGAAAGGATGAAATCAAATTAATTATAGTTGTTAAGGGATAAGGATCTTGCTCTCAAATTTGTGGGAGACAAGGAAATGAGGCTGATGATCTCTGTTACTAGCTAAGTATGACTCATTTTTCTCTAGACAAATTAGGAAACTAGATGTTTGTTAATAACTACAACCAAGGAACAAGAAGTTGGTGTATGGGAAATAGAAGTAAAACAAATAGTAGAATGGATTGATGAACTCGTAAAGAAATAAAATGGGAGACAATGATTCCAACAATTTACATACTAGGGACATCCAATATGTTGATGAAAGGATTGAAGAGTTCCACAAAGAAATACCTTGCAGCCTTGTGATCATTTTAAGAAGAATCATTTGAGACACAACCAAACCTAATCACATGGGAAGGACATGAGATAATTAAATATTCTCTTTATATTGTATCTCTTACACTTGGTAATACTCATCAAGATAAGGTTACAAGTGCTATTCATGAAATTTTCAATGATGATACACCTAAAGGGGGCAAAAAAATATGAATCAAACACATGATAATAATTCTGATTTGAATGACAATAGTTATACTTCTTTCCTTCATTAAGGGGTAACACCTTTGCTACGTGGGGTGGCTAACATCATGGAATCTTCCTACGATGGTATCCAAATTATGTGTGATAACTATGGGGAATATAAGGTGGATTTAGGCCACAATGTTATGGTAATTTCTCATTATTCTAAGGAATATCTCATAGGAAAAGAAAAAAAAGTTGAAATCAGTTGCAGCTTTCAGGTGGACAACAACAATAATATGAAAAAAAGTTGAAATCAGTTTTAACTTTCAGGTGGACAACAACAATAGTATGCTTCACCTATCTCATATTATTGTCACTAATAATCACGAAGACATTAATGATGTAGTTTCTACTATTATTGGATGACAAGAGAATAGTATGGTACATCGTAATTTTGATGATGTCCCTTGTCATAGGATTGAGCTTATACATTCTGTTATAGATGATATAGAACATGCCCAAGTTTTGAAAGAAGAATGGTTGGAGAGAGCTAAGAAAGATAGGATTGAGGGACATGGGTTGCTTAATATAGCATTATCAGTTGAGATAGTTGATCATTATCATGATGGTGATAACGGTTTGGTTGATGACTCTTTTAGTGAGCCAACCACTCAAGAGTTTTCTGTGTTAGGTAGTGATGACATACATACTTCTTTTTTGAGTTTGTCACCTATTTCTCATGATATGGAAGTGAAATCCTTGTTGATTGTAGACTTCATATTCTTTGATTCCTTATGGACCAGTGGTTATTCTAGTTGGAATCATATGATACTTCCTAATTTTTCATTGACTACATTAGCTATTCAACAATATGGGAATGTTGAGGGTTATTTATTGTGGATAGAAATGGAGTGTGGAGTGATTTGGTGGCCACTTGTACTGGTTTATAGGCATACGGGAGTTCATCTTCACACTTTTTTGATGTCCTACATGCATGGATGGATACTTCAGGGTGATTGGTTAACAAAATTATTCTCCATCTCTTTTTTTTAGGTTCTATATTTTTATATGGGAAGCTAGGGGCTCTAAAATTAATATTGTTGTTGCTGCTACCTCTTCTTTCAAAATTCATAGAAGCCCATTTGAGCTCTTGAAAATGTATTGGATAGACATTATGATTAAAACTTGGTTTCCTACCGAGTTGGTGATTCTTGGGAGCACATTTCTAGCCAATGGTATGATCTGAAATTTCTTTTTGGCCAATTTTATTCAGTATTACAACAATGGCCCTCCTTTGCTAATGTTTTGTTTTGAAAATTCAGCCCTCCATAGTTACATATTTGAGCCATTTCATTACAATTAGCTCATTTTTAGGGTTAGTTTTCAACTTTAGATAGATTGGATATTGGTTTGATCTAACCAGTTTGGGTTTTGCATGAACACGTAGGCACCAAATTGTTGTTATTTCTTAAATCCGACTTGCACTTGCATTTGTGACAATAGATTAGGCTCTAGAGATAGTTTCTATGAAAAAGTGCAAGCAATTGACAATGATAGAGATAATGTTGGTTTCTTTGAGCTTTGTACGATGATGGATTGAATTGGTTTGTTTGAAGAGCATCTCTATGAGGATTTCATTGAGTTTTTATAGAATTTGATTGATCTTCTTACATATTGATTACATGAGGTCTGTAGTAGAGATGTCTATCATGAAAATTATGTGAGTGGATGGAGATTTAAGCCTCCTAGATCAAGTTGGTACACTGGGATCATATTTTATTTTATCATGATTTTGTTTGACAATTTTGGGGTTGAGTTGACATTGCTTGAGGACAATAAACATTTTGAAGGGTGAACTATAATGTCCGCTTTCTAGCACAAATGCAATGAGTTTGTTGTTAGCCTAGTTCTCCATTGTCTCATAGGCTAACCGAGACATTTAAGGGACTTTGAGGCCATTTGGCCTAGGCAGTTTTTGTTGCAGGTCAATCAGAGGTGTTTGGATGTAGTTTTGGCATATTTACTATTTTTAGTAAGTCATTTGGGCATGGTCAAGACCTTCAGTGATGATGCCAAGTTGATGATATATGTTTAATATTGACAAAAGGATTTTAATATCATTGATATAATTTATTTATGCATTAATAAAGTTAGTTTATATAAAATTAAATATAAAATTTTAACTTTATTAATGTAGGACTATAGTTGAGAGAAAAATATTTAGATTCTTTTTCTTTGATAACAAACTGGATATATAGAATATTTGGGGAATTAATATTAAAGGAAAAATCATTACGAAAAAAAAGGAATCACAATAAAATAGGGGGAAAAAAGAAATCACAAGAAAATAGGGGAAAAAGGAAAAATCTAGAAAAATAGGAAAAGACAAAAAGTGATTATGATTATCCCTGTACCATCCTAAAAAGATAGAACCTATAATTAGGTGCTCAATTTAGCCCCATTTTAGCATGTAGGGGTTCCCACATTGATTTCACACTCTCTTAATGCTCACTAGACCTTTACATTAATATTATAGTCCTATGTTAATTTAAATTTACCAAATATTGATGTAAACCCTTATTTATTGGCATGTTCCTTTATTATTTATCCTCTTCAATCATTTATTAGCCTACACAAGCCCTATGTTACCATTTGTGGCCTTTCTACTTCTTCCTGACCTTGAAAACAACTGCGCCTCTTATTCTGGCATCTACTCTATCTCCCAGACATTTCATTTTAATTAATATCATAGTCTTATGTTAATTTAAATTTACCAAATATTGATGTGAGCCCTTATTTATTGGCATGTTCCTTTATTATTTCTCCTCTTCAATCATTTATTAGCCTACACAAGCCCTATGTTACCATTTGTGGCCTTTCTACTTCTTCCTAACCTTGAAAACATCTACGCCTCTTATTCTGGCATCTACTCTATCTCCTAGACCTTTCATTTTAATTATGGCTCATTCTCCTAGGTACAAAACACCCAAGGCTTTTTGTTCCTAGTAAAAAATGCCCAAGGATTCTTTTTCTTATCCCCCCAAGATTTGGATAAAATTTGAACTGGGGCCCCCTTGTGGTGTTTCAGTGGGAAAAAAGCTCATGTGGTTAGCTTGACTTAATTTTTGAATCCCTAAATGTGGGAGAGGTATATAAGTGGCCTATTTATCCTCATTTTGGTAATATACATTATGTATACATAACCAAGCATATTCATGATCATTATTACAAGATCTCTTTTACATCTGAGCATTCTCAAAGTCTTCAACCATGCGAGTCTTCAAGCCTTCAAAGCATCATTCTTCTCCTTCATCAAGCATTGTGGAAAAATACAAATTCATGGTGCAAGATCTTGTCTTTCATGATTTCCTTTGAGGTTTTTGTGTAGAGTCAAGGGCCATTTCATTAACATTTGTGATTACATAAAAAGAAGCATTGCCCCATCAAGGTATAAGGTGATTTATAATTTAGATCTAGCCATTTCATTAACATTTGTGATTACATAAAAAGAAGCATTGCCCCATCAAGGTATAAGGTGATTTATAATTTAGATCTAGCTTCTATTTCATATCAACAATCTTTCCTTTATGAAAATTCATTTCATTTTTAAGGTTGATTTCCAAAATAGGGTTTTGACCAAGGAAAACCTATTTCCATAATATTTTCCCCATTTTTATGTGTCTAGGAATAGGTTGTGCAACTGTCATAACTAATCCAAAAAGTTTGGGATCTGTGGGGTCAACCGCCAAAGTTTTGGGTGAAACACCTAGGTATAATGTAATGCCCCGCTAAGGAACCCTCATAACATAGGGTTAAAATATGCACATTTTTTTGAAAGTACTAAGATATACATCACGTACATAAGTGCAATATAACCATGAAGCATAATTTTTTTTCAACCAAAATAAGAAAATCAGGATTGTCACATGATCATACACAAGCGGAAGACTCAAATGTACTTCCAAGGGTTCTAAGACAACTCTAATCACTTAGCAAGAATAGAAAAAAAATTCACGCCACCACATGAAGTTATAGACCACCTCTATGAACCTCACGAGTTAAGACCGAACCATCGTCAATGGTTTCCAATTAAGGAGACAAGTTCATCCTCATTGCATACCAATACAAGGTTAATTTTAAGGCCAAATCAATAAGTAATCATAATTATACCATACTAAATCAGAAAATAGAATGAAAATATTTGAAAACCATCCCGAGAACACTAGGAATCTGAATATAAAATTACTTTTTGAATAGACCCTCGGGAACTACTAACTGTCACAAATGTACTAATCTGGTGAAACAAATATGCTAGAACGAAGTGTAGATGCACTACCTTGTTCTGCATATACACTAAAAGACAATGCAAATGCGGTAAAAGAAATGGTAAATGCGCTAAAATAATTGGCATATGCGCTAAAATAATTAATGGATGCATTACATTGCCCTACAAAATACAAAAAATAAACTAGAAACCTTCCTAGATGAAGTTCTCTTAGTCTACTAACTGGGTAAGCTTGCCGACACCAATGTATGACTAAAATAAAAGGCTTGATCCACACCGGGGAGTACCAGATAACATAATTCAGGGTTACATATATGCCTGATACAATGAAAGACATCATGAGCGTATACACTTGAAAGCATAATCCACTAAAATGAAAGGCAAGAGATAGATCAAGCACATCATGCTTAGAAATTCATCATTGAAATAAGTCCACCATCTGTACACAAATCCCAAAAAATGGTAAAGTGAAATGACACCCTAACATGTGGAACCCTCAGTCCCACCCCATCATTCTCGTAGAGATAACCACTTTACCACATTCACAAGATACACTCACACATGCAAGAATGACTAACACACACACCAAACAAATGAATAACTCAAGGAATAGTGCACAGGTTCTAATGAAACTCATCTATGTAAATAATAGTAAGGAACATGTACAAAAGGGTCACTACTTAGAGCTATCAAGGTTACAGTACATGAAATTAGGGTGGAGTGTCATTACATGGCATATGGTGGCCCACGTAGCATCGAGCCTTCGATCAATATCCACAGACGACTCGAATCAATATGTATCTTATATCAACCACCTTAGGTGACCAGATATTGTGTCTTATGTCATCCTTGGATGACTAGGCACTGAATTACATTCTATCAACACCCTTGGGTGGCCAGGTAGTCAATTACTCTTATTTAAGTAAATTACCCAAGTTAATTTATTAAGTTATCACTTTATTAAGAACTCCTTCACATGGCTTGTACCAGTCACTTATGAGCCAGGATCCACGCAAGAAGCCACTCCAATCCTCTACCCAAACACTAGGCTCATCTCATTCTACAATGAGGTAGAATGAAAAAATGCAAAATAAGCACAATGCAAGAAAAGACTCTCAAGTCAAAAACCATAAGAAATATGGTAAGCTCTATTGGTCTCAAACCAAGAGTACGGGTCCCTCGATATCCCGACATGGAAAAATTAATGTTCTCACGATGGAATCTCAAACACCGACACCATGTACTCAAAAAGAGAACTCAAATCTAGCATCAAGAGAAGTCCACAAAGGAAGAAAATGCAAATACTCGTGCACACGATAGACTCAACTGGCCACTTTGCCAAGAGTACGAAGTGCAAGGAAAATCTGATAATTACAAAGTAAAACCACACAATGGTTATAAAAGTGGAATACTATCAATTCCAACATTCAAATTATTCCAAACATGGCAAATGTCAATATTGGGAAGCACGCGAATTGAGGCAACCCCAACAATCCCCATAAATGAAAATTGGAACTAAGCCACAAAACTAAAACCCATTTGCTTAATACACCCAACATACAAAATATCTAATAAAATTCCCGTTCTGGGCACACATGGGAAAAAATGCAACATAACTCCATAAAACTACAAATTCTAATTCATCAAATGTAAATTACTCACACAAACCCAATCAGGAAACGGAAACCAATGAAAGTGTGGGGCAATTCTAATTCTCATCCTACGAATCTATTGTATTTTATTTCATTCAGAAAGATGAAGTAAATCAAAAGTTGTGAGATTCCCTACCTCACACCAAATCAAAAATATGGAAATGAAGAGGAGAAAAATACTCCACCACAAAAACATGAACAACTCCACAAAAAGATTAACAATTGCAGCACGAATCCAACAAACTGCTACCTACATGGATCTGACGAGCGAATCAATCGCAACGAGAAAAATACCAAATTTCTCCAAATTGGAGAAAACTCCAAATTCATCAAAATGCAAAAGTGAGGAAAAAGACTTATTTTCTCAATTATAAAGTCACTTTTGGAAAAAAAGCCAAAAAAGACTTAAAATAAAATCACTCAAATCAACTAAATCAACTATAGACTTCCTAAAATTAAACCAAACCAATTCTAATTAAATGGAATTCAACTATGGCTAATTAGATGGTAAATAAAATTGAATCCCCAAACAATCAGAATTAGCATTTAATTCTAGCTCAATATCGACAACTATGGGAATGCTAAATGCATAGACACATCCACTAGTCTATCATAACATGCATATGCAGTCTGGATTTAGCAACACACACCAGAGGTATAATGTAATAATCATGGATACATTGCCCATACAGGGACGATATTGGATCAATTATGAACGACCAATGAAACTATATCCTATTCTATTGTAGGGGATAAAGACACGCTCAAACCTGCATCTCAGGCGGAACAATGTTTGGTAAATGTTCATTGAAATACACAAACATCAAGTGCAGTTTCTCATAGTATAAATAACCGAAGCACATATAATAATGATAAAATATAGCTAATGGAACACTGACAGTCTATTAACGCGATCATTCATATGTATTAGAATGTTAGGGAATTGTTCATTCCATATTATAATCCTCAATGTATAGTTTAACTAAATAAACATTTTCTTTAAATATAAAACATTAAAATAATCATTTACGACAATATGAACATATATCAGTGAAAGTTGGCAATGAAACATCCAACAACATATTAGGCACAATATAACAAGGAATCAAATATAATCTTCAAAGTATATTAACCCAATATTTTCAAATGAAAAATACACCAGATATAATCATAAAACATCATGTCACATCAAACAACATCACCATGCAGATGTGATCAAAATAATAAACAACATAATCTAATAATATAATTCAATAATGATATTGGTAACCAAAATAATATACTATCAAAGAGTGCATATAGTCTAACTTGAATCAAAGTACCATGGAATAGAATGCAAACACAAGAGACACTGCATCGCCTCTAGGCATAATCTTACTCTTGGAAGCCTGGAAAAAACATAGGGGTACAAAACTCTCAACCATGAAGCATCCTCCCAAGTAGCTCAAGTATCATCACTTAGGTCTCATTAAACCCTTACCTTCTCGATGTTTTGACCCCTGAGGGTTAGCCTCCAATGGCGAAGAATGTAGATGGACTCCAAAGAAAGATTCCCATCCTCTACTTGTAAAGCACCCCAATCAAGAACATAGGTCACATTAAGAATATACACTCTCAAGATAGAAACATGAAATACATCATGGATGCATCATAGGATAGGTGGAAATTCCAAACGATAGGAAACAAGACCAATCCTCTCAAGAATATCAAAAGGTCCAAAAAAATGTGGTGCTAACTTAGAGCCTTTCCCATAAAAGATGAGGCTCTTCCATGACTGAACTCACAAAAATACATGGTCACCCACCAAGAATGATGATCTAACCTATGGGCATCAACAACTTATTCTGATAATCCTAAGCAGTAACCAAATGCTCTATAATATGAGCCATCATCTGCTCCATATCCTAAAGCATCTTAGGACCCAAAACTACACGGTCTCCTCCAAATGATACCAACTCAAAGGTGTACAATATGGTCGACCATACAAATATTGAAAAGGAGACATGCAAAGACAATTATGGTACCCATTATTATAGGAAAAATCAACCAAGTACAAATAGTCCTTCCACCTCAACTATTGATCCATCACATATATGAGAAGCATGTTCTCAAGAACCCAATTCACTCGCTCCGTCTGACCATCGGTCTTGGGGTGATACACTAAGCTAAAATTGAGCTATGCACCCAAAGCATGCTAGAGATATGTCTACAGTGCAGAAGCAAACACTGAATCCCTATCCAAAATGACCCTACAAGGTATCCCATGAAACCAAACTATATCCTCCATGAAAACATGTGCTATTGAAGCAACAATATAAGAAGCTCCCATGGGTGAAAAGTAAGCCACCTTGGACAACTTGTCCACAATAACCATAATGAAATGATGATGACACAATGACATAGGTAGCTTGGTAATAAAATCAATAGATACAGTATCCCACTTCCATTAAAGAATGAAATATGGGTGCAAAAGACCTGTTGAATGTTGATGATCTGCCTTCACTCTCTGACACTCAAGACATCTTGCCATGAAATTGGCAACATTAGGCCCCATCCTTGCCCAAAAGTGTAACGGTCTAAGGTAGGCATGCATCTTCTTGATGCCAAGATGTGTGGAATATGAAGCACGATGTGCCTTAGACAAAACTAAGGAATGAAGATCACCTAAAACTGACACATAAATGCACCTATGGTGCCACAAAAGTCCATTTGAATCCAATGAGTAACCAAAAAATTGACCCACAAAGGTACCCCCAGACTCAATCTCCGCTCTAAATTCCTGAGACCAAGTGTCACTAGGTAAAACCTCAAGCATACGACTATGCAAATCTACACCAAGAGAAAAAACAAAGATCTCATGCCTTCTACTCAAGCCATCCACAACAACATTTTCATTCCTCTTGATGTAATAAACATCAAAATCATACTCATAAAGGAACTACATCCAACGATGCTATCATGCATTCTAGTTTGACTGAGAAAAGATATATTGAAAGCTACAAAGATCACTATGCAACTCAAACTTGTGACCCCAAAAAAATTTCTCTAGTGCACTAGTGCATTCACAATCACTACTAACTCCAAATCATGGGTGGGGTAGTTCAGCTCATGATCCTTGAGATTTTGGGAGTCACATACTATCACTCATCCCTCTTGCATAAGAACTTACCCCACACCTCCAATGATGCATCAATGCACACTAGGAACTCTCCTGCAGGATTTGACATTGCCAAGATAGGTGCACCGGTCAAATACTCTTTAAGAGCCTGAAACACTGACTCACATTGTGTAGACCAAACAAACTTATTCCCTTTCCTCTGAAGATAAGTGATGGGGTATTCTAATCAAGAAAAGTCCTTCCCGAATCAATGGTAGTAACTTACCAAACCCATGAAACTACGAACCTCAGGAACACTGGTTAGAGATGGCCAATCCATAATGGCCAGGATCTTTGAAGGATCCACATGAATACCCTCTCCAGAGATGATATGGCCCAAATATCTCACCTCAGTTTTGAAGAAATCACATTTGGCTGGGTTTCCATACAAATGATGGTCACAAAGTCACTGCAAAACCTAATGCAAATGGCCCTCATGCTCCTCCATAGTCCTTGAATACACTAAAATGTCATCTAGAAATACAAGGACAAAACAATCAAGATAGGTGCAAAATAAACCGTTCTTCAAACTCATAAAAACTGATGGTGCATTGGTCAACCCAAAGGGTACAATTGTAAACTCATAATGCCCATATCGAGTGTGAAAAGATGTACGATGACTGTCAGACTCATGGATGCTAAGTTGATGGTATCCTGACTTAAGGTCTATCTTCAAAAACACTCTCACTCCCTTCATCTTATCAAACAAGTCGTTAATCCTCAACAAGGGATATCGGTTCTTTATTGTCACCTTATTCAATTGTCATTAATCAATGCACAAATGCAAGGATCCATACTTCTTCATTACAAACATGGCTAGTGCTCCCCAAGGGGAAACATTGGGACGAATAGGGACCTTGGCAAACAAATTCTCTAACTATAATTGGATCTCATTCAACTCCTAAGTGGTCATACGATAAGGTTCCTGAGAAATAGGCTCAACTTTGGGAATGAGATCAATACAAAAATCTTTCTTGCTGAGGTGACATACTTGGAATCTCAATCAAAAACACATCCACAAACTCATGAAGAAGTGGATGATCATCAAGAGACACCTCTCAACTTTCAACCCCATCAAGGACACTAATAGAGTTTTCAAACAACTAACAACCCTATCACATACTCTATTTTAACTGTGTGACTGGGATCATGTGAAGTGAAATAGGTTTATGGACCCCTACAAGCTCATCACGCCCACCTGTGTAATCCAAACACTATACTGACTTGCACCAACAATCTATAATCGCCTGGTGGGAAGCTAACCAATCCATACCCAAAAAATGCCATAATATCCCAAGGGTAGGATAGAAAGATCTATGGTGGTGGAAAAGGTACCCAAATCCAACACACAACCATGAACAAGGCAGTCCATGACCACTCTAGAACCTATGGCTAACTCAACGTACCAACTATCAACTCATTGTGCTGCAACTAGCCCAAATATCTCCACGAGGAAGTGGAATTAAAGGAATCTAAATTACTAGAATCAAATAATATATAGGTATATATACCATATAACATAAATGTAGTCTTAACAATGGTGTCCTAATGGTCATCTTGATGATTATCAATCCACGCAAATACTCTGTGGGATCTACCTACATCACCAACAGTAGGCTCTAATGTAATGTCCCCGTCATTAAATAAATAAAATAAACTTGTATTTGGGTCTCGGTCGATTTAGCTTATCCCGGACCCATTTTTATGTTAGCGTAGGGATTAGTGTTTCCGCGTCGGCTTTATTTGTACACCTCCGGGGTCTTCCCGACGGGTATTTATGACCGGCTTTTAGGATGTATTTCTCATGTTGTGATTTGATATTTTGTTTGTATTTGCGAATTCCTGCTGGAGTTCT
>MU224363.1:1026271-1054713 GCA_018584345.1 Thuja plicata
GATACCGTACGGCCTACCTTCTTGATACCGTAGGTCCCCTGCCTGATACCGTACGACACCCTGCCCGATACCGTACGACCCCCCTGCCTGATACCGTACGACCTACCTTCCTGATACTGTACGGCCCCTGTTCTGTACCGTACGACCCCATTCTCTGCATCGTCCGGTCACTAAACTGCACCCCTCCAGTTATTCGGTTCATTCCTATTCGAAGGCGCAGGACGTAGCTGGGAACATTACATCTAAAGAAGCCTTCCTCTAACTAGCCTCTAGAGAAACTCTGTGAGGACATAACACTGGCCTATGGCCATGTTGACCACACGTAAAACATGCCCCCAAACTACAATCATGTCTAACAGAAGGCGCACTAGACTAATGGAGATTGCATCTAATAGAAGCCTATTGCACACTCTGAGATGATTGACTAGGATGAGACTACCTATCACGATATTTGTTACAACCTTTGGTGGCTGTGGTACCTAAACTATGACCACATTTCTAACCCTGAGGATATTGCTTCCTATGGTGCTATTGGTGACCTGTCATAGGTGGTGTTGAATATGCCCAAGAAGAACCTGCGGGTTTTACTCGTGTACTCTGAACACTAGGTCTAGAAGGATGTGCACTATGAACCTATACACTTTTTATACTACCAAAAAACCTAGCTATATTAACCTCATCCAATCTCGCCTTCTCAGTGGCAAGGGAAAGTAGTGTCTTGGGCTGATGGATATGCATATCTCCAATAATACAACCATTAAGTCCTCGAAGAAAATGATGTACCAACATAGGCTCATCATGAGTATATCTAGAATACTACCTTAGCTTGAAGAACCTATGATCGTAATAATCCACTATCATATTAACCTATTGGAGATCGTGAAAATCATCAACACATGCCTCTCGATACTGGTCAGAAATGAAACACTCACATAAATGCTCCTCAAATATCTCCCATGAGATAGTTGCGATATCCAATTGGAGCTTCTACTCCTCTATACACCACCAAGTAGACAAAAAAATTCTGAGGTGCATAATACAATAATGAGCTCTAGTGTTTCTCTTATAAGGGTGCACAGTGAAGCAACTTACAAGATCCAAAAGCCAAGTCTTAGCCTTAGTACCATTGCAAGAACCATAAAAAAAAGGTGGACGAGACCTCAAAAGATCTCTTATGTGCCCTGCATGGATAGTATCCTCATGTACCACTTCCCTGTCTCTCCCATTCTCTACTCTCAAGCCAGGAAGGGTATGCGAATGCTCACATTCTCTCCTCTCCTCCCGTTCTCCACGATCAGATAATTGAGACTCCCCATGGTGAGATTCCTCTTGTCGAGGTCCCAATCGATTAATAAGTTTCTGTAGCAACTGAACCAATTGGGGATTCCCATCATTACCACCATGACCCTCTCTTCGATCATCCTGGTGATCCTCATGATGCTCTTCCTCTTGATGCCCTTCCTTGTGATTTTCCTCCTTGTGGTCATCCCAATGGCCATTCCATTGACCACTTATACCCCTAGAAGGCATCCTTCAGAGAAAAACAAGATTTGGATCAAAATCACAAAACACATGTCTAACAAGCCACACTAAGGTCAATAAAAATGAATGGTATCTATTAGAGGATATAACAACCACATATGACTCAAACCAAACACAATGGGAGCATATACACATAGATCCCAATGTGTGAACATGGGATCTAATACCAGATGTAATGCCCCACCAAGGAACCCTCAGAACACAAGGTTAAATATGCACAAAATAATATTTTTTGAAAGAACTAAGATATGCATCAAGTACATAAGTGAACTATAACCATGAAGCATAAAAAAAGATGCAACCATAAGAAGTAAATCATGACTATCACATGATCGTATACAAGCAGAAGACTCAAATGTACTTCCAAGGGTTTTAAGACAATCCCAATCACATAGAAAGAGTGGAAAAACAAGTTCAAGCCACCACATGAGAGTCCGGACCACATCCATGAAACTCATGGGATAAGACTAGACCATCATTAATGGTGGCCAATTGAGGAGACAAGTTCATCCTCATTGCATACCAATACAAGGTTCATTTTAAGCCCAAATAAAAAAGTGATCATAATTATACCATACTGAATTGAAAAATAGAATGTAAATATTCGAAAACCATCCTGAGAAAATTAGGAATACAAATATAAAATTACTTTTTGAACATACCCTTGAGAGATACTAATTGTCACAAATGCGTTAATCTAGTGAAATAAATGTGTTGGAATAGAGTGCAAATGCACTACCTTGGACTTCATATGCGCTAAAAGACAATGCAAATGTGCTAAAAGATATGGTAAATGCACTAAAATAATTAATGGATGCGCTACAGTGCCTTGCAAAATACAAAAATAAACAAGAAACCTTCCTAGATGAAGTTCTCTTAGTTCGATAACCGGGTAGGCTTGCTAACCAACGTACGACTAAAATACAAGGCTTTCTCCACACCAGGCAGTACCAGATATAATAATTCAGGGTCACACACAGAACCAATACAATGAAAGACATCAAATAAAATCTAATCTAATGAGCATATAGACATGAAAGCATAATACACTGAAATGAAAGGCAAGAAGTAGAACAAGCACATCATGCTCAGAACTCCATCACTGAAATAAGTCTTCCATCTATACACCAGTCCCCAACATTGGTAAAATGCAACACCACCCTACCATGTGGAACCCTCAGGCCCACCCCACTGTGCTTACGGAGAGAGTCACTTGACCACAGTCACACATGCAAGAATGACTAACACACACACACCAAACAAATTCATAACTCAGGGAAAGGTACAAAGGTTTTCTCGCAACTCATATATGTAGATAATAGTTTTGCACAAGTACAAAGTATCACTACTCGGAGATATCAAGGTTATAGTTCAGGGACTCAAGGTGGAGTGTCATTACTTGGAACACGGTGGCCCACGTAGCATCGAGACTTCCATCAATGTCTATAGATGGCCAGACTCGATATGTATCTTTTGTTAACACCCTTGGGTAACTAGATACAATGTCTTATATCAACGTCATCAGATGACCAAACAATGACTTACCTTCTATCAACACCCTTGGGTGGCTAAGTAGTCCATTACTCTTATTAATGTGTTTTACTCAAGTTAATTTATCAAGTTATCACTTTATTAACAAATTCTTCACATGGCCTATACTGACCACTTATGAGATAGGATCCAAAAAATAAGCCACTCTACTCCACTACCCAAGCACTAGCCTCATCTCATTTTATAACAAAGCACAATGCAAGAAAATAATCTCAAGTCAAGAATAATAAGAAACATGGTAAGCTCTATTGGTCTCAAACCAAGAGCACGGGTCCCTTGGGATCCCGACATGGCACACTCAGTCTTCTCATGATGCGATCTCAAATATTGACATCACGTACTCAAAATGCGATCTCAAATCAAGCATCAAGAGAAGTCCACACATGTGACACACTCAACTGACCACTTTGCTGAGAGTACAGATTCCAAGGCAAATATCATAATCACAAAGTAAAACCAAACAATGTTTAAAAATATGGAATTCTATCAATTATAATATTCAAATTATTCCAAACATGACAACTGACAATACTTTGAAGCACACAAATTGAGGCAACCCCAAAAATTGAAAATTGGAATTAAGCCACAATTAAAACCCATTTTCTTAAATACACCCGACATCCCAAATATCCAATAAAATTCCTGTTCCAAGTGCATACGAAAAAATAAAAGCATAACACCATAAAACCACAAATTCCAATTCACAAATTGTAAATTACTCACACAAACCCAATCAGGTAACGAAAACTAACAAAAGTGTGAGGGCATGCTACCCACGTGGATCTAATGAGAGGATTAATCACAGCGAGAAAAATACTACATTTCTCCAAAACAATTTGGAGCGAAGTCCAAATTCACCAAAATGCAACAGTGAGGAAAAATACTTCTTTTCTCAATGTTAAAGTCACTTTTGCCAAAAAGGCCCAAAAAGGACTTAAAATAAAATCACTCAAATAAATTATACAGACTATAGACTTCCTGAAATTAAATTAAACAAAATCCAATTAAATGGAATTCAACTACGACTAATTAGATGGTAAATAAAATTAAATCCTCAAACAATTAAAATTAACATTTAATTCTAACTCAACCACGACAACTACATGAACACTAAATGCACATACACATCCACTAGTCTATCACAATATGCATATGTAGTCCAGATTTACCAACACGTACCAGAGGTATAATATAATAATCACAGATACATCACCCATACAAGGACAATATTGGCTCAATTATGAATGACCGATGAAATTATCTCCTGTGCCACTGCCGAGGATAAAGACATGCTCAAACTTGCAACTCAATCATAACAATGTCTGGTACATGTTCACTGAAACACGCAAACATCAAGTACAACTGCTCATAGTATAATAGCCAAAACATATATAATCATGATAAAACATGCCTAATAGAACACTGACGCTCTAGTGACACAATCACACTCTAGTGACACAATCATTCATATGTATTAAGATGCCACAACACTGGTCATTCCATTTTCTAATCCTCAATGTACATTTTAATTAAATAAATTTTTATTTAAATATAAAGCATTAAAATAATCATTTACGAAAATATGAGCATATATCAATGAAAGTCAACAATGAAACATCTAACAACATATAATGCACAATATAATAATGAATCAGATATAATCTTCAAAATATATTAATCCCAATGTTCTCGAATGCAAAATACACCAGATATCATTTTAAAGCATCATGTCACATCAAACATCATCATCATACAGATATGATCAAAATAGTAAATAACAACATAATCCAATCATATTTTTATTTCATATTGTTCCACGCAAAAAAAAAACCCATAGTAAGTTTTGAATGGCTCCTCCCGCTCTTGTTGCTGCCTCCCGCGTGGATGGTTCAAGCTCTGTCGTTTCCGCAAGGTGGCTCTGCTTTCATCTGAGCTTGGGGCGACTGATTCTGTGCTGAATGGTGGGGGATCTGTGCACTTGGGGATGCTGCCGGTGTCCTTTGCTGCGCAGGGGATAAAGGGGTATGCTGCTTCTATTTCTTATGCAGACGTTGTTGCATTTGAAGAAAATATTTCTAGTGCTTTGTCTTCAGATTTGGGGAGTGGGAGCCTCCATTTCCATTCTCCTTCTGTTAAGCCTATTTCTGTAAATGCTCCTCTTGTGCTAAAACTGGATTCTGATACTGTTGATGAGATCTCTAAAAATACTGTGGATTTTTCATCAAATGCTGTTATCTTTAGATTTAGGGGTTTTTGGCCCTCTCTTTCGAACCTGCATGCATGGATTTCTAAATTTTGGGAACCCATCTTATCGGATATCGTTCAAATATACCCTGTGGCAAAGGGTTTTTTTATTGTAAAGTTTGAAATTGCTGAAGACAGGAAAACTATTTTGTGTGATAGTTGCTTTTCTTGGGAGGATATTTTCCCTTGATGGCCAAACCTTGGTATCAAGATTTTGATCCTCTTACTGAGACCTTTAATAAAATACCCTTATGGGTGAGGCTTCCGAATCTTCCCCTTCATCTGTGGCTGGATTCTATTTTGGAAGAGGTAGGGGAGGCTATTGGGGATTTCCAGATGGTTGATGTGGTTACCTCTGACATTTTTCATCCGACCTATGCTCGTACTCTAGTGGAGGTTGATATCTCTAAGGGTCTCCCTGAGATGATTACTCCGGTTTCCCCTTTGGGCTCTTGGATTCAGAAGCTATATTATGAGGGAATCTCGTTCCATTGCAGGAAATGCCACATGACTGGTCATCTTGCTGCTCGGTGTTTTTCCGATAAAGTTAAATCGAAGAAAAATCCTTCTTGGTGGTTGGGGGCTTCTAACCACCATTACACGGTTCGTAAATATACGAATGGGGGTTTGGCTGATGGTTCCTCCCAGGATGACCATACAAAGGATGATGCTACTGATGTTGTTTTAGAGGTTTAGACTAGTGGTGCTGTCCTCTCGGGTGGTGCTGTTGTTCTTGACCGGATTGTTGAGGCTGTCTCTAGTTCTGTTATCTTTCCTAATGGTGCCATGGTTTCTGCTGTCCCTGTCTCTCCAGCGGGGGATTTGGGGACTGGTGGTGGTGCTATCTCTGTCCCTTCTGTGGTTGTTGGTATGGCCAGCCCTGTTTCTTAGATGTTTGTTGGTAATTCTTTGGCTGGGCAGAATGATGCCCTGAAGGTGAATGTTGGATGGACAACAGTTAAAGGAAATAAAGTTAAGTCCTCCATGCCTTCTTTTGATATGAACTTAAGATCTCCAAAGGGTGGGCCGAAATGTAAATCTTGATTGCCCTTTGTGGGCCTGTTAGTCTGGTCTCAATTACACTTTGTGGGGGAATTTTTGTTAGTTCCCTTTGTCTTGTCTAGTGATGATCCACATTTTTTTGGGTTGTCCCATCATTGCTCTATCTTTCGCTGTCTTTATTTGTAAAAGGTTTCGGGTCCTTTCAAAACTAGTTTTTACTTAATCAAAACATAATCCAATGATTTAAATTAGCAATGATACTAGTAACCAAAATAATGTATTGTCAGCAAGTGCATCTCATCATGCGGATAATCACAACATAATAACAAGAGTCTAACTCGAATAAAAAAACCATGGAACATAATGCAACCACGAGAGACACTACATACAGAACACCCCAGGATTTTTGTTCCCAGGAAGAAAATGCCCAAGGCATTTCGTACCCTCAAAATCATCTTCAAGTTTCAATCACAGGTTGGTATAGTTCTCAGATTCCTTTTTCTGGTCATTGCAACCATCTATCTATTTTTTGTCAGTCTATACATCCTTTTTGTATCCTTAACAAAAAATAATTCAATCCTAGGTCCTTTTTTCCTTATCTGCTTTTAGCTATCACTATTTGGTTCTCATCAATTGGCTTCTCCCTCTTGATCATTGGCTTGTGACTATTCATCATAGTCCAATTCATCCTTTGCCTAGCTTATTGTCTAAAGATCTAGGGTCACATTTTACCTATTTTAGTATCTTTTATCAATTTTGAGCCTCCCTATCATCATACCATTTGAGTCACCATATTCTTTCTTGCCAAGGTTATATTTCTTATATACCCACAAAATAGAGTTGAAACATAGATTGGTTTGAAAAAATAGTTATGGAAGTTAAAACATTTGGGTCATACCTCTCCACACCTCCAATCTAGCCAACATCACAATCCTACCAACCCAAATACAAAAGTTACATACCCATTACCTAGTTCCTAACTATAACGTCCGTCCACCACCATCTCCTTCTTAACCAATGCACACTTTGTCCCAAAAAAATCAAATACTCCAACAATAAATGGCTGGCATACAAACTAGGGCTTCTAGCAAGATTTTCACAATATAAGGCATATATCCTTATCCTTTTGATTGAAACATATCCATGACACAATCTCACATGATCATTCCACTAAACCAATACCAAATCAAATTCGAAACCAAAATCAAAATCAAAACCTCAACCAAAACTACCTACCTTCACCACAACAAAACACTTTCACAAACATAAAATTTGTACCAAGTCTTGCAGGTCCTAATAACCACACCTCTAAAAAACCTACACCAAAATATTACGTACAATGATATTTTAAACCTCTAGGACAATCTATTGAGTTAGCTATGAGAGAACTCCTTGCACATAATCTTATCACATTACCCAAAGCTAGTGAATATGAACCCAAGGTTAAATGCCTATGGTGGAATGATTCAAAATATTGTGTCATCGACTGACACAAAGGATATAAAACTTCAAATTTCTAAAAAATGAAAAATCTCATATAAGACCTCATGACCAAGGTGACATTACTATTGAAGAAAATATTAATAATTTACCTAATGAAAGAACTAGGAATGTATCACGACACTATTTCCAAGCATTATCAAAATCATCTACCTATGTATAACAATAGATCATCCCAAAAACATCACATTGATGACATATATACCTTCCATGAAGAAATTGACACAAAATTAGCCTCCATTTCTCCCACCATTTCTTCATCCCCTAAAAATTCACAACAAAAATTTCCACCATTTCCATCAAATAATGAATCCAATGATGACACCTTTCGAGTTTATCCTCAAGAGATATCTAACATAGAAATCCAAGATAATCCAATTATTGATACAAATCCCCCATGATTCAAAAATTCTAGATCCTATGCCATCATGCACTCCAATTCCAATTATACCCACTCTAGAGAGTCTATTCAAAATCCACCCCTATCATGCAAAAAAAGGGCTCTATCAGATAATCCACCATGCATATCCGAACTCCTACAACATCCTTAGAATTGGATCCATGTCAAGAGGATAATACAAAGTACAAAGAGACTAGTCCTAAGATAAATCAAGATCAAGATACCAAAACTCTCCAATCCCATCCAAAATTTGACCAAGATCCCATCTTCCTATAATGTCATGATGATCCCATCATACCTTTTCATTCCATCCAAGATGATCCCCTTTCATCCCAAGAGAAAAATATACTTCCAAATCCCACTAATAATCCACTTCTAAAGCAAGATCATGATATCCCTTTAATCCTTCCCAATGACCCCCTTCCTCTCAAGAGAAATGTATCCTTCCAAGTCCCATTCCTAATCCAATTCCGAAGAAAGATCATGATATCTATCCATCTCTTCCTATGATCGTATTCAGAATCAAGAGAAAATCACCCTTTACACTCAATCCAATGATCTTGTTCCATGTCAAGGTCAAAGTATCCCTTCATCTTCTTTTCATTATCCTCCTAACTCCCCTCATGATCCTAATCCTCCTAAAGATCCCATCACCCCTACCCAATCTATTCATGAACCTATTACACATCAAACTAGTTCACCCACTTTCATCCAATCTAGTATACTTAACGATATTATCATTCCTTCCATATCATATCACCTCAAAATGGACTTGTGACACAACCAAGGACAATGGGAACTCACCAAGTCCAACCAATCCTTTAAAAAAGAGACACACAACAGAAGAAAGGAAAACAAGAGGAAATGAATGCAAAATCAACCTTCTTATTATTGAATGACCAGTTATGAGAATAACTACAAGCTATGATACTTTCCAGGCATGCAGGCCTGATTAGAACCTTCTATAGGTTATCTTTTTATACCATCTGTAATCAACAATGACTACATGAATATTCAGTAGGTACTTTCTTCCATCTGATCTATTGATCAGAATCCTACAAGTGCTAAGCTACTATTATGTTTTGTCTCTCTCCTATATCCTATGGAAAACAATTGCAAGAGTATATAAGACCTTCACAAACATTAGGTCGGCCATGAAAGATTACATTTCCCAATGAAAAAGAAAACATATTACACATATAGGTCAAGACCCAAAATCATAAGGATCTTCATCCAACAAGTGAAATATGACCTCAATTAGGTTGGCCACAAACGTAACATCATCGAGAAATGAGCCATTAAGCTTTGTCGACTGGGAAAACCTTTGCAGGATCGGAAAACACGAAGACTGGCTGGAAACATGAAGAACATGGCAGTCTTGCCAAGAATCTGAAAGATCTTGAACACGAAGAAACCAAATGATGCGCGATCCAAGGAGGGTGACAAGAATGAAGCCACAATCACGCTGGAAGGATCGCAACCTCCGAGAATATGCAAAGAATGATCGTAGAAATAAACACCATAACTAATCAAACATGGAAAATAGGAAAACAAATATTTTTGATTAATGCAAGATTGCAAAGATCCCAAGATGCTCCTGCATTAGACACCCAGGGTTATTTGAAAAGTGAGCCTATCACTTTGTTGGGGCCGAAGGAAAACCAAAATGGTCTACCTTAGCCTGATAAATCCATGAAGAATCTTTGATTGGTCTGTCCTTCCATTTAACAAGATACTCCATATTGCTTACTTCTTGTACTTCGACCAACTCGGCTATCCAAAATCTTCTCTATCTGTTTCTTAGGATATTGCTATTCCACATCTGATCAATCATTGCTACTGGAATTTGATTCATGATACTCACTTAAATCTTCAACATTGAATATAGGTGATATATCCATGTCTTCTGGTAACTCTACTTCTTAAGCATTCTCTAAATCAAATCTCCTCAAGATCTTACAAGGACCAAATTTATTCTTCTTTAACTTGTTGTAAGTACCAATACGGAATCTACCCTTCTGTAAGTACACCATAAATTCATCTTCTACCTAAAATTCCTTACGTTTGCATTTCATGTCTACTCTCCTCTTGTAAGCCTGATTCATTTTCTCCAAACATTGTCTCACTTCTTCATGTAATGACTTCATAACCTCAGAAAATTATTTTTCCTTCAACAATCCTCTTATTAGCCCAACTGACATCCCTCAATTCGGCCACTCCCTTAGGATTAAAGCTAGTAACTATCTCAAATGATGTCTTCCCTGTGCTCATGTTTGCTGAATTATTATAAGCAAACTCTGCTTGAGGCAAAACTAAATCCCAATTTCCTGGCTTATCTCCAACTAAACATCTCAACAAATTCCCCAAACTCCTGTTCACAACCTTTGTTTGTCCATCACTTTGTGGATGAAAAGTAGAACTGTACTTCAAATCAACATTAATCTTCCTCCAAAGTGTTCTCTAGAAATATACAACAAACCTACTATCCCTGTCATAAATAATGCTTTTAGGTAATCCATGTAATCTCACAATCTCCTTGAAAAATAAATCAACTACATGCACTACATCTGCAGTCTTCTTACAAGGAATGAAATATGCCATTTTTGAAAATTTGTCTACAACCACAAAAATTGAATCATAGCCACTTTTTGTGTTTGAAAAACCAAGCACAAAATCCATGCTGATCTCTTCCCATGGTCTGACTGGTACTGTCAAAGGTGTATATAATCCCACATTCTGACTACTACCCTTTGCAACTTGACACACCTTACAACCTTGAACAAAAATTGACACATCCTTATGAACTTGCGGCCAAAAGTAGTGCTCACTCACCAAATCTATTGTCTTATAAATGCCAAAACGTCCTTCCAATCCTCCACTATGTTTCTCCTTAAGTATACACAACTGACTACCTTTGAATACATTCCATCCTGAATAAAATAATCTAACCACTTGCTCCCGTCTGCAACAATAGGTTCTCTACAAGATTTACAAGGTTCAGTGAAGTCTGGATCATTCTCATACAATATTTTGAACTCATCAAATCCCAATACTGTTATCTTCATTTCAATCAACAAAGCTCTTCTCCTACTCAATACATCAACAACTCTATTTGTCACACCACCCTTATGTTTCAACACAAATGTATAGCTATGTATGAACTCAACCCATCTCATATGTCTTTGATTTAACTTACCTTGACTGTTCAAGTACTTCAATACTTGATGATCAATATACAATACAAACTTCCTTAGTAAAAAATAATATCTCCATTTATTCAATGCTTGGACTATGGCATAAAATTCTTGATCATACATTGAATACCTTCTTTTAGCATAATTCAACTTCTCATTGAAGTATGCAACATGCCTCCCTTCTTGACTCAAGATAGCTCCAATTGCATTTCCACTAGCATCACAGTCTACTTGAAATACCTTATTAAAATCAAGTAAAGCTAACACCGGTTGTTCAGTCACCTTTTGCTTCAGTAATTCAAAACTCCTTTGTGGTCCATGTGTCCACTTAAATTCCTTCCTATCTCCTCTCATAGTTTCAGTCATCGGTCCAAAAAATGAACTGAAGTTTATGATGAACTTTCAGTAAAAACTAGCCAACCCATGTAATGATCTTACCTCTGCAACATTCTTCGGTTTAGGGCACTCAACAGTGGCTTTCAGTTTCTCAAGATCCATATTCAACCCTTCAGCAGATATTACAAATCCCAAGTATACTAACTCTTCTTTCATGAAAGTACACTTCTTGATGTTGATTAGTAACTTCTCTTCTCTTAACCTCTGTAATACTTGTCTAACATGCATCAAATGCTCCTCTTTTCTCTTACTGAAAATCAAGATATCATCCAAATACACAATGAAAAACTTACCTAAGAATTTCTTCAAAACTTCATTCATTAACCTCATGAAAGTACTAGGTGCATTAGACAATCCAAAGGGCATTACCAACCACTCATACAATCCTTCATTTGTCTTGAATGCAGTCTTCCACTCATCACATTCTCTGATTCTGATATGATGATATCCACTCTTCAAATCTATCTTGGTCAAATATTTGGCTCCACTCAAACAATCCATCAAATCATCCATCCTTGGAAAGGAAAATCGATACTTGATTGTGATTCGGTTGATGGCTCTAGAATCGATACACATCCTCCATTGTCAATCTTTCTTAGGTGCTAATACTGCAGGCACTGCACACAGACTCAAACTTTCTCTAATCAATCCCCGTTGCAACAAATCTTGTTCTTGCCTATTGAGTTCTTCATTCTCTGTTGGTGTCATCCTATAAGCTTCTTTGTTAGGCAAACTAGCCCCTGGTATCAGATCCATACAATGGCTAATACTCCTCACAAGTGGTAATCCAGTAGGGACACTATCTAATATGATGTCTACATACTCATTCAACAATCGAATGATTTACTTTAGGTGTTCTTCTCCTGATACAATCTCATTAGACTTCTTGGGTACTAAAGCAAAGCACACATTATCATGCTTCACGCCATCCAAGAACTTTATGCCATCCACTAAACAAATCCTTGCACTAATACACACTTCACTCTTAAGGGGTTCCTCTAAAGGTAACAAATTTTTCTTCATCCCATTAGCAACAATGGTATATACATTATTCCTCCCATAATGTATAGCTTTCCTATCATACTACCATGATCTACCCAACGAGATATGACACACATCCATAGGCATAATATCACACAAAACCTCATCATAATACTTCCCAATCTTGAATTTAATTAGGTATTTCTCACATACCAGTACCCTGTGTTCATCTTGTATCCATGCAATCTGATAGGGTTTAGGATGCTTCAACCTCTGCAACTTCAGTTTGTCAACCAATTCGTTCGAGGCAAGATAATCAGAACTGCCACCATCTATGAAAATATTGTACACCCGATCTTGTACCTTGCATATGGTTCTGAACAAATTCTTCCTCTATAAAGATTACTTATCTTGTTCTCTGTCATATAGTATTCTCCGAGTCATCAAGGTTGCTCCTTCCTCTGCTTGGTTGTTGTTTACTGATCCAATGGACTCCCCATCTGCAAATGCTATTCCTCTAATGCCTTCTTCCTTCTTCTCAGAGTTTCCTTGTTTTCACTCAAAGGCTTGGTGCCCCCGCTTCACCACATTTGAAACAAGTGCCACTGAACTTCCTTCTTTGACCACTACCTTGTCCATCACTGCGATAAGAACTCCTATCATTCCTACTATAACGATCATTATCCTTGGTTTCTAACTCATTCCTGCCTTGATTTGCAGAAGATCTACTGCCTCCATCATTAGTACTGATCAACCCCTCTAAAATATTCCTCTACCTCTTTGCATTTGCTCGTGCCTTCGGTTCAACTTTTCTTCAGCCTTTAAAACCCACTTGTAAGCTTCTTCCACACTCCTAATCTATATCAAACTGATTTCATCTTGTATTGACACCCTTAATCCATTAACGTAGCGAGCAACATGTTCAACATCATCATCTACATGACCAGATCTGATATTTATCTTGTAAAATTCCTCAGTGTAACTCTAAACACTTAATTCCTTAAAGTTATGCAACTTCCGAAATAGACGTACTTGGTAATCTTCTGTCAAAACTTAGCATTTAACATATTCACCATTCCATCCCAAGTTTTGATCTTATCTTTACCTCTTCTCTGTCGATCTGTTTGTAAATATTCCCACCATAAGGATGCATGCCCTTTTAACTTACTAGTACAAGCATATTTTACCTTATTCTCCTCACCAGTTCCTTCTAGTTCAAAGTATTTTTCCATCTCTGTGTTCCAATCTCTCAATTCATCTAAATCTAGGTTTCCATGATAATCAGGTGGATTGAAATGAGGTCTCTTATTCACATTAGTCAAGGCTCTGATGAACATCTTCTTCTTGATTCAAATATGGTTGCACCTCATTGTTCTCTCCTTCCCTTTCCTGATTATGTTCATCTCCTTCTTCATAACTTGCATCCTCTATATGTTGTCCTCTCCTTTGAGCAATTTCCACTGCTTCTAATCTAGCAAAATATTATCTCAACAAAACCAAGATAGCTGGATCTGCATTCCCTGCTCCACCTATAGCATTTCTCCTGACCATTTTCACAATCTCGAACAACTGTAGGTTGGATCCTCTTCCACCACCCCACAAGAAAACCCTAGGTTGCAAAACCTTTCTCTGATACCACCTGACACAGCCAAGGATAGTGGCAACTCACCGAGTCCAACCAATCCTTGCAGCAAGAGTCACACAACAGAAGCAAAGAAAACAAGAGGAAATGAATGCAAGATCAACCTTCTTATTATTGAATGATCAGTTACAAGAACAACTGCAAGCTGTGATACTTTCCAGGCATGCAGGCCTGATTAGAACCTTCTATAGGTTATCTTTTTATACCATCTGTAATCACCGACTACATAAACATTCATTAGGTACTTTCTTCCGTCCGATCTATTGATTAGAATCCTACAAGTGCCCAACTACTATTATGCTCTCTCTCTCTCTCTCTCTCTCTCTCTCTCTCTCTCTCTCTTATATCCTATGGAAAACAATTACAAGAGTATATAAGGCCTTCACAAACATCAGGTCAGTCATGAAAGATTATATTTCCCAATGAAAAAGAAAACATATTATACAGATAGGTCAAGACCCAAAATCATAAGGTTCTTCATCCAACGAGTGGAATATGAAACACGATCCGTCAAGTAGGTCGGCCACAAATGCAACATCATCGAGAAATAAGCCGTTAAGATTCGTCGATCGAGAAAACCTTCGCAAGATCAAAAAACACGAAGACTGGCCGAAAACATGAAGAACATGACAATCTCACCAAGAATGTGAAAGATCTCAAACACGACGAAACCAAATGATGCACGATCTAAGGAGGGTGACAAGAATGAAGCCACAAACATGCTGGAAGTATCGCAACCTCCGAGAATATGCACATAATGATCACAAAAAGAAACACCAGAACTGATCAGACAAGAAAAATAGGAAAACAAATATTTTTGGTTGATGCAAGATTGTCAAGATCCCAAGATGCTCCTGCATCAACTTGCATCTTGTTTCAAAAGCAACAAGTATCCCATTGCTAAAAAGATCTTTCAAAGAATGCATTATCAAAGAAAAGGATAAGGCATCCATGAACAAGGTATATTATAAATCTTTGATATAAAAGAATCATAATTATCAGGGCCTTAGCTGCATACATCTCTCAGAATGTTGGTATCTCTCCTAAATCTCACATTCCTCCATCTAAGGCCAAACATACACATTCCACATCCTTTAAATCCTTTTTTGGGTCCCTAAATCACAAAACTAAGTCCTCATCCTTTCCCTCCATCTTAGGTGCTTATATTCCTCATTCCACTATCTATATCATCCCTAGCTCACAATTTACTTACCCCACCACAAATCAAGATCAACAAAGACACACATCCTTGAGAACCTTTCAACCACCCACCTACATCAACCCATCCAAAAAAATCCCTTATCATTCCTACCCACCCATGAATTCCAAGGATGTGCACCTTTATTGCAATATTGTCTTCATGATAAATAGAAGGATTTTCTTTCATTTACTCATGTGTATGCACATTCAAGTATGACTCCTAAAGTGTTGTATTTCTTTTTCATGGCTAAAAAGGAAAAGTTTATCATTCCTTGTTCTAGGTCGCATGTGTGAATGGTGGAGATCAATAACATTTGGCACTTGTGGGGGTACTCCTCGCATAATCCTTGACACATAAAAGGAGCTCCACTTTTCAAGGACTCACTTCACATTTCCTATCTTTAAGTTTTCTTGTCTCTAATTTGGTCCTAGAGCTCTTTTTAGAATTTAATGACATATACCCACGAAAAACCACAATTATATTCCCATTAAGAAATGGGTGCATCCAGTATCAGTTATGTTTTTGATATCCCATATGCGAAAGGTTTTCATATGGGATTGTTGGAAAATAGAGAATGCGTTTCGAGCAATCATTGGTGATGACTTCCTAAAAGAAAAGGCGTCGAGAGTTTTATTCCCTTTGTAGGTAATCAGGATTTTCCTTTTAAATTGCTTTGATCTCCTTCAGGATCTTGGATTGTTGTAGAAAATTGCAATGCAATATGTCAAGGAAAAATATGTGTCAGGAGAAATCCTGGTCGAGGCGGTGCAAGATTATGATCTTTTCGCAAGAGAAGCTTGGGTTGGTAGTCCCTTCCCAGTTTGATATTTGGAGAAAAAACCAGCGTACTCAAAAGTATAAGATGCAATGAAAATCAATCTTTCTGCGAATAACTGCTCTGATGTTTGGGAGAGAATTGAGCTTCTATGTAGACGTTCTCACTCCCCAGATGGTAGGACACTTCACATAAGTGTTATATGCCATTCATTGCCTTCTGGTTCATAGGCCACACACAAAGCCCATTCTAGTACTACACATTGACATAACAGAGTAATCTACAGAAAGGGTGGTTGATCAAGCAGGAACATCTCGACCAACTCGTGACAAGCAGCCAATGCTAGATATTGAGGATGAGGAGGGCTCTCACATTTCATAAGTAGGGTTTCATGGCCTTTTCTTTTTTGGTTTGTCAACTGTTTATCATGGCCTTAAGAAGATTGTAGGGTCTGATATTCAAGTAGATGTATTTTCATAGTTGGCCCATTTTTCAACTCATGGCCATTCTCTGTTATGACAAAACTCTTCAAATTGTAAACGGTGTATTACAGTTATATCTAAGCCAATAGTACTAGTAGTTGAGGTTTTGGGAGTAGACTATCATACTGCTATAGCCTTTATGTGTTTCATGATAGAAGGCTTAGTGAATTTTTCCACTTTGTGAACTCTTTATAATATATATTTAGGCTATAAGCTTTTTATTACAAAAAAATAACTCGCTATTTTCACTATTATCAAGAAGAGCCCAAACTTTAATTGTCACATTAGATTTTACAATATACAACATAGGTATTTCATATTGTGCATGTAGCAACCCCATATGATGGTTAGAATTGATTAACTATGGGGTTGCTACATGCACAATATGAACTACACACTGAAAATAGAAAATTGTATATCACAAATTTAGATACGAATCACAGATTAAATTTTGAAAAAAACTCTAAAAAAAATGCAACAATCAAAATTACATAGATTATAAGTACAAGTATGATGCCTTTAACCCTCACAAGGGTTTTTATCTATCATTCACCTAAAATTTCATGGCACTGTACAAATATAGATTGCACCTATGTTTATATGGAGCATAGCTCGATATGATTCCTATCTTTAAAAAAATAAACATTTCCTTCACAATGCATAGTGGATAGATATTCAAATCTAATAATAATAAAGAAAATTAAATGTGCCGTTTCTTTGAAAGCAAAAGAAGTTGCCAAACTAAATGACTTGTTTTTATTCATAGAAATTTTTACATCTACTATGAGTGTAATATGCCTCTCAACATAATTGAAATAAAAATATAAAATCTAATTTATCTGTTATATTTTAGATTTTAAAAACCTTTATAGCAATAAAAATAATTTTAAAATATTATCTTGGTTATATTTTATATTTTTACTTTTTTAACTTTAAAAAATAAATAAATTATCTATTAAAATATCGTTCATACATTATATTTTACTTTTTACTATATTACATGTCTTTTAATTATTATTAATTAATTCTAAATTTTTACTCTTTCGACGTAATAACTCTTGATACGTAGATTTAAGAGTGTCAACCCATTACTACAAGAACCAAATGTAATGCCAACTAGTGGAACAAAAATATACAAGCCACCGGTGTAAGATATTATTTGAATTGAATAACTATTACTGTGGTTTAGTTTTGTTAGAGATCCTGGGAGCAATGAAAACAATTGGGTGTTGAATTGTGGAGTAAACGATCTGAATTCCAATATAATCCGAAAAACAAGAATAACATGCAACATTTGATAACAAGAGTAAACCCAACAAATCAATTCCACATTTTTTTCTGTCTAAAACAAAGCAGTCAACCTGGCTGACCATAATCAACATGCAAATTGGAAAAGTCTGCATGGGCAAAATGAGCTACCTGTGCCATGTAACATAATTCGACTGTCAAAAATCTGACCTGGGAGCTGTTTTGCCATCACATCACTAACCCGCCATTCCAGCATGAAATATAGTATCAGAAAGTTAGAAACTGAAATAGACGAAAATCTGGACGTGAAGGGTATAGAATATGAGCAGCCGCTAGATCATGAGAACAGCTGATTTATACTAAATATGACTTAAGCATGTGCATTTATCTATATGCTTTTCCCATCTCCAGAAAATATGCAGGGAAGAATAGAACTAACAAGACAATCAATCCATCAAGAGGACAAAGATAAAGATAAATCTGTAAGAGTACAGCAGCAAGCACCATCCTTTCCAAGCAAATCTCACCAAAAATAAACCTGAATGGAGATAACTTTGAGCAGCTAGATTCCAAGAAAGATAAAAGACTTTCTAATCCTGAAACTCAGTTAAGATATCGATAACCCCTTTCAATCTTTAGCCAATAGAGGGCTAGTGGATTTGGAGGGAGTCCAGGGAAACAAATGCTACCATTTCTCTCTGCACAGCATTTCTCTAGTTTCTTGAATCAGATCAATCTATCCTCTAGAATATTCTCTTTCTAGTATATGCTTGTAGATCTTAGCAGAAAATTTAATCTCAACTATCCATAATTTGAGAGTTCCACTGAAAATAAATTTTTGCCATGATGAGTAATAATGGAAAGTAGAAGTTTTCAGTCTAAAAATTTAAGCCTGGGTCAGGTGTTCTCATAACAAATTTTCGTATTGCGTTAATTACAGGCAACGGATTCTCGAAGTGCACAGCATGACCAGATTCATCAACCTCCAATACTGTGATCCGGTGAAACTGATCTTCTCTTTGTTCTTCATGTTCTTGGGGATCAGCTGTATCATATATAGCAGAACCCATCAACGCCAATGACAAAACTGATTATCTTTTCAAATAACATAGGTAGACTGATTGCACTCGTCTGAAAATAAAGTTGAAATATACCTTTTTGACATGCCATTTTCTGAGCAATTTTCAAGAATTTTCTATCCTTCTTTCCCACAATGACAAGAAGAGGCACCTTGCAACCACTTAAATCTTGCCATAGAGACCTGCCATAAATTTGGATTAAGTGCAAAATGATATTACTATGCTTGGGCGTGAATGCCACCCAAATTTAATTGAAGTATACTCCTTGGCAGGGAGTCCTGGACTATTAAGGAATTAAAAACAAATATTATGGGTTTCTCTTTGCCTGTATCCCTTTGTGCATTTTTTGTAACTTTCGATAGTATCTTATGTTTGTTCTGTATGATTGCCATTGAAGTGTCACACACTTAGGAAAAAAGAAGGGAAGCAGAGAGATCGTACGGTTGTCGGCCGATGCTTAATGAAGACAACACCTTTGCCATGTCTTTGATGTTTCCGTGCTGAATGCGTCCTCTAATCAATTTTTTGAAATGTGGGTGAGATCTTAAGCTGGAGAGTGTTGATAAAAATTATTAGAGCTTTAAATTGACAGGTATAGAAAAACACAGGACTTTTGAGATGACATTGCATGTTTAAAAACAAACTGCCAACAAAACAAAATTTTCTTCTCAAGCAATACATTCGACATAGTAACATACCTTTCCCACATCTCCTTTTTATACCACATTTCTACGAAAGATTGTAAGCCAGTACTAAGTAATAGTTCAGCCAAAGCATCATCCTGTGCAGACCTGGTTATCCTCATGTCAGGATTTTGCAGCCCTGGATTTCCAGATATAACTGTAGTGGCAGAAATCTTTAAAAGAAAAAGGAAATTATTAGGAAATACTACAGTGATACTTAGCTACTTAGTTTCAAAAGAGAACTTAGACATAATCTGGATAGAAGAAAAATAATCATGTACCCTCTTATTGCATTTCAAGGCCATGTATAATGCAATCCTTGCTCCCATTGAGTATCCAATAAGAACCACCTTTTTCTCGGTAATTTGGCATATAAGCTCAGATAGAACTTCTGAAAGGAATTCTATTGAGAAATTTCTTTCTGTCAGGTTACTCTGATAATTGACTTCTGAAGAAAGAATTTGAGCATTCCCACTATTTTGGAAGGTATTGTAATCCTTCTGTACACTCGTTTTTCCATGTCCTGGTAGATCAATTGAAATGCATCTTACAGAAATTGATAAAGCTTGCATTATTGGCAGCCAATCTTTCCCAGTGCCAAGGAAACCATGGAGGAAGAGTACTGTCTTCTCCTGAATATTTCTCTCAGCCATAAGAATATTCAATTAGTGATGCTTTGGCAATAATGCAGGTCGCATACAACCTTAAAAAGATGTAATCACTTGGAAGTAGAGCATATAAGTCGTAACATTACAAGAATAGTTTCAAATTTTCAATTAAAACCGTCTATCTGTAATTTTATGGAGCAATGAGAATAATTGTCCATTTATTTTATATTATTGAAGTTTTTAAGGATAGAAGACTTACAGTTTGGTCATTTATCCCAGAGTCCATTACATGAAAAGAGAAGCAAGTGTCATTATAGAGAACTGCCATTTTATATGACTGAATCCTTGCTCTGACACAGCTTGGATTGACAGTATCAGGATTGACTACCATATTTTGAAGAATAGTTGCAGCATCCTTCACATCCACTTCAATTCTGTCACCTTCTGGGTATACATGAAATTGTAGTTGTTCTTTCATTACATCATCACGGAGCCAACTATATGTTCCAAGACCATGGGCAATCCTTGGAGTTTCTGGTTTATCACCTGCTCTTATTCCTATGTTCCTGTTGTCAATGAAACAAGCAAACTGAGCATACACAGACAAACTGACACTACTTTCAAATGCTGCACTGACCACTGCCATCTTCCCATGCTTATTTGCCCACTTTGCTATTAATGCCACACGTTCAAAACCACCCAAGCGAGCAGGTTTCATCACCTGAGAATACAAATATTAACAGAGATTACAAAAAGTGGGGAAGCAAAAAATTCAGTCGACTGTTTTTGTATTCAATGCTACTTATTTATGTTAGATTTCTTTCTTTTCTCTTTACTTACAGTTGCCACAATTCTAGGATGTGCAAAAATGGAAAGCCTGTCAAGAAGTTGGTCTTTAATGTCATCGATAGTCTCATCTAATGCTACAAACATGTTGCTTTCCTCACAGAACCTTATAATATCCCCTGGATGCTCCACAGGCTCCTGCAAGAGAACAATACATGTTTGAACTACTGGAACTAGTTGATCAAGATAATTAAATAACTGTATGCAATAGTTTTTCCTCACTAGTTGGCAATTATGCATTCAATCTGATATAAGCATGCGGTATGAAAAATGCTTGATATTTCCAAGAGACAAGGAGGTTTGACTTGTTAACATAAACAGGCATTTTATTATCTTTTTGACATTGAAATAAGCCCCATGAAAGTTCTTTTGGGTGATTTGATTGCGTACAAGACATGATTATTGATCCAAAATATCAATGCTTTTATTCTCCCATAACAGTCCTGTAATGTCCCCCTTTCCTAGAGTAAGATTTAATAATAAACAATAATAATTAAATATAAATGAATAAATAATAATAAATTATAATATAATTTATTATTATATTAATTATATTATTAATATAATAATAAAAGAATGTAATATTATATCTTAATGAATAAATATATTAATATTATAATATAATATATTAATATTCAAATGATAATAAAAGAACAATATTAAATAAATAAATAATAATGTTTAATAATTCACTCGGGATACTGAATACAATATAGTAAATAACCAATTCACCAAATAACATAAGCAGCAATCAACCATTCAAACTTAGCAACATCAGATTAACCATGTAAACATAAGATATAATTCATTGACACATGATTTAACGAGGAAACCCAATTTGGGAAAAACCTTTGTGGGAATTGTAACCCACAATAAAAATGTACCCTTCTGAAGTACGCTCAGTTAAGAACTTATCCTGTTAAAGATTACAAACACATTTGCTAAATGTGACCCTGTTAGGGGATTTACCTCAAATCTGTTAAGATCTTCACGTTGTTAGTAGTGGCCTTGTTAGAGGTCTTTAAACACTCTTTTGGAATGTCTCACCTAAGTCTAGGTTTTACAAATAGGACGGTTAAATCCACTCGATTAAAAGATTTCTCTGTTACAAATATTAAAAAGCAACAGTAAACTTTGATCTGTAAAAATAGCAACTCACTATGCTTGTATCAGATCCTTTATGCTCAATTGAATACTGGCATCTCATACTCCATTTATCTCTTTCTCAAACTGTAGATTCTTCAATCTGTCTTTCTCTGTTCTGCTCGGTAAATGCCGTTCTTCAACTTCTTTCCTTTGTTCAATTCGCCAGCAGCCCTCACACTGTGTGTAATTCTCATTCCTTATATAGACATACTTTTGCCTCTTAATCTCTTTGATTTGATTTTCCTTAGTTTGTGCTCAATCGTTCGATCATCTTCTTCATATTTCTCAACTCCGTAAACCATATCACTTTTACCTCGAAACTTGTAACTTTTCTTGGAACTTTCATAATTCTGTTTAGCTTCTTGATCTTCGCCTTAGATCTTCTCATTGAATTTTCCCATTCGTAGATCTTGTAACAAACTTCAATTAATTCATTTCCTCATCCAGTTCATCATCGCTTCGCATTAAATTCGATTTCATCATCATTTAATATCAGTATATTGTACTCGGTAAAACTTGCTTTGCAACTCGGTAACTGACTTCATCACTGCTCGGTGTCTAACTCATCTTCGGTGCTCAGTTCTCGGTAACTGTAACCGACTCACATAACATTCTACCGACTGACTCAGTCTAGCTCGGTAAAGTATATCTTTCAGCCATAACTTAATTCATTGTAGTTCCCGACTTGATCAATCAAATGTACTGATTTGATAACATCAAATATATAGTAGAAAACAACTATATCATCATTACTTCATCATTGTCTGCTCTGTTTTTGTCACCCATTTAACTTCTCCTCTTAAGATATGGTAACACAATAAAAATCAATCAATCAATTGCTTGACATCAATAACAAAACAACAACTGATCTAACCATTTCTACAATCATGATACTCGGTATCACTCGGTCTTCATCATCTCCATCAGATATTCATTACAACCACAGCTTGTGAAATGATATCAAGTTGTATTTCTTTCTTGTCAGTCTGAGCTGTCTTTTTCTACTCAATGTAAAGTTGGACATTTGTTGTTCACAAGTCTTATTCTAGGCAAAATCTAGGTAGATTTTTCTATGTCTCATAAATATAGATAATGACTTATATTCAAAAAGGTTACATAGATTTTCTTTTATTTTTCTTCTCTTTATTTATCAAGGAGATAAAATCAACATTTATTTATAGCAATTGATGATGACAGCTCTCAAATACATAACTGTATTCCCTTTGAGTTGATAGTTCTGTTTCCACTATGATATTTCTATTCTAAATCTCCCTCTTGGATAAATCTTCTGTTTCTGTAACATATATTATGAATCTCCTTCATGAGTAAATATTAGCAATTCATTCTTCTCCCTTAATATCTCTCTTTAGCTAAATGTCAACAGTTCATAACTCTCCCTCTTTATTAATATCATCAATGTATTCTTCTCCCTCTTTGACAACAATGCCAAAAAGTCATACGCCTGAAAACTTGTTCCAATAGTGGATTATACCTGACATGTACTCATAAAACATTACATACAAAAATCTTTTCACAACTTCAGGAATCACCTAAAGTGTGTCATACTAACATCAATTTAGAAATAGATATTCTAATGAAATATAGAATTGATGCAACATGCCTCATACTCTTTAGTCAACATTGGATAGGGGAAGAACCCCTAATTTAATTTACCTCTTAGATACTCAAAAGCATCTTTAGGTAGTGGCTTTGTAAAGATATCAGCCAATTGTTCCTTTGAATTCACATATTCCAATTTTACATTCTTCTCTTGAACTTATTCTCTCAAGTAGTGATACTTGATAGAAATGTGCTTGGTCTTTGAATGCATAACCAGGTTCTTTGATATGTTAATAACACTTGTATTATCACAAAAAATAGTAACTGGATCTGTGATCTCTTCTTGCATACCTTCAAGTAATTGCTTAATCCATACTATGTTTGCACAATTCATAGCAGCAACAACATATTCAGCCTCGGTAGTAGATTGTGAAATACAACTTTGTTTCTTGCTCAGCCATTTAACCAATCTTTCACCTAGAAAGAATGCGCCTCCACTAGTACTTTTTCTGTCATCAACATTTCCAGCCCAATCCGCATTAGTGTATACTTGCAGATCAAAAGTACCTCCTTTCTTGTATAATAATCCATACTCTTCTATGCCTTTCAGGTATCTCAACTTTTTTTTTACTACAGACATATGTGTTTCCTTTGGATTAGAAGAAAACCTTGCAACAATTCCAACAACGTGTGCTATATCAGGCCTGCTGTGAACAACATACTACAATTTACCAATCATGGATCGGTAAAGAGTATTATCCACCTCTTGTGTTCCATCCTCTTTAGATAATTTACATCCAGTAACCATTGGTGTTCCAACAGGTTTGGAATCTTCCATACCAAAAGTTTTAAGAATCTCCTTGATTACTTGGCTTGTGTAATATAGATTCCTCCAGTAACTTGATGTATCTGTAGACCTAGAAAGAACTTAATCTCTCCAATCATTGACATCTCAAACTCTTTTCTCATTTCATCACCAAATCCTTTACATAAAGTGTCATTGCCTCCAAATATAATATTATATCATCAACAAAAATTTCAGCAATCAAAACTTTATTATCACTGTCACATTTCAAGTAAACATTACTATTATCACTTGTTCTTTGAAATCCTATTTTGATTAGATAAGAGTGCAATCTCTCATGCCATGCTCGGGGTGCTTGTTTCAATCCATATAAAGCTTTATGTAACTTACATACCTTGTTCTTGTTTGTGTTCTCAATGAATCCTTTAGGTTGCTCAATGTATACTTCTTCCTCAAGTATCCCATTAAGAAATGTAGACTTAACATCCATCTGATGTACCTTGAATCCTTTGTAAGCAACATATGCTAGAAGTATTCTAACTCCTTCCTGTCTAGCAACAGGTGCAAAAGTCTGTCCATAGTCAATTCCTTCTTCTTGTGCATAACCTTTGCAAACCAATCTAGCTTTATTTCTGATAACTTCTCCATGCTCATTCAGTTTGTTTCTGAAAATCTATTTAGTACCAATAACATTTTTGTCTTTAGGCCTGGGTACTAAAGTCCATGTCTTGTTCTTCTCAATTTGATCATACTCTTCTTTCATTGCTTTCATCCAATCTTCATTATCTAGTGCTTCCTTAATTCTCTTTGGCTCAAATGAAGATATCAAACATGTATAGTCTCTAGCCTTGCTTCTGGTCATCACTCCAGCTTCCTTATTTCCACTAATCTTGCTCGGGGAATAGTGCCTTCTCACATACTTTGCCAAAATAGGCTCGGTAGCTCTCGATTCTTCAATATCAACATTCGGTTGTGGAACTCCTTGTTCATCTTCCTCCTCGATAGGTGCTCTTGGTAAGGTATCAGGGGCATCATGTTGTACATATACAAACTTCTCATAATCATCAGGTTCCTTCTTACTATCTTCATCATTCCTTTCTGCAAATTCATCAATTCTTACATTTGCACTTTCCACCATTTTGTTAGTAACCTTTTTCAAACATTTGTAAGCTTTATTCCTTGTAGAATATCCTAAGAATATCCCTTCATCTCCTTTTGAATCAAACTTTCCTTCTCTAGAATCTTTCAGAATATAGCATTTGCTCCCAAAATTTTTAAAGTAACTAACATTAGGTTTGTGATCTTACCAGATCTCATAAGGTGTCTTGTTGGTACCTTTCTTCATTTGTACTCGGTTTAGTGTATAAACAAAAGTACTCACAGCTTCCCTCCAGAAGTTCTGTGAAACTCCTTTTTCAATCATCAGTGTCCTAGCACAATCAACAATGGATATGTTTCTTCTCTCAACAATCCCATTCTGCTGTGCTGCTCTCGGTGCTGACAACGGTCTCTTGATTTCATTCTCATTACAAAACAATGTAAACTCATCAAAAGTAAACTCACCTCCTTTGTCGGATCTCAGACATTTCAACTGTCTTCCAGTTTCTTTTACAACTCGGGCCTTATACCACTTAAACATTTGAAATGCATCAGATTTTTCTTTTAAAACATTACAGACATCATTCTTGAATAATCATCCACAAATAGAATAAAATATCTGTATCCATAAAAACTTTGAGTTCTCATTGGTCCACATAAATCAGTATGAACTAAATCCAAAATTCCTTGTGTAACATAAGTCTTGCTTGCAAAACTAGATTTAGTCATCTTTCCCATCTGACATTCTCTGCACATAGCATTCTTTGGGTTTTCAAGTCTCAGTAGTCCTCTTACTCTACTCTTCTTATTCACTTTGATTAAGTTGTAAAAATTAACATGACAGTCTTTTGTGCCATAACCAAACATCTTCAACTTTAGCAAATAGGCAACTCTTCATAGAAATATCAAGATAAAATAAATTACCTTTAGATTGTTCTCCAGTAGCAATCAGATTACTCTTCTCATCAAATACTTTCACCCTTCCATATTGAAATTCCAGTTGGTGACCTGTATTGTTTAGCTGTGCAACACTCAACAGATTATACTTTAATCCTTCAACCCAATAGACATCATCACATCTTGTGTTATTCAGTAGAATTATAGATCCTTTTCCTTTCATAGGATATGGAGCATCATTACCAAATCTAACATAGCCTCCATCATGCTTTTCCAAGGAAATAAACTTAAGTGTGTCACCAGTCATGTGATGTGAACAACCACTATCTATAATCCATGTTTCATTCTTACTTGTGATATTAGGGCTCTAGGTTCTTCTTCATCAAAATCATCTTTTATAGCAACATAAACAACTTCTTTCTCTTCATTACTCTCAAAAGAATCATCACCACTTAGTCCTTCATTAGCAATATAACAAGATTTCTTACCTTTGTTTTTGTAGTCTCTGTATCTCCTGAATCTGTTTTCTCTCTTGTCCTTATCTGTGTTATCTTTCTTTTCATCCTTATCTTTCTCTGGACAGTTAGATGCAAAGTGACCAACTTAATCACAATTAAAACATTTCAAGGGTAACTTAGCTCGGTATTTGCCTTTGCCTCTTTGTAGCCTTCTAGCCAACAAAGCATCAAATTCTATTTCATTCTCATCACATTCAGTAAATAGCTCTTCAAGTCCTTCAGTGCAACTATAAAATTTCTCACTAGCACTACTCAAGTATCCATCTCTAGCAACAACTTCCCTAGCCTTTCCAATCTTTAAAGTAGACTTAAATGCAGATTCAATCTTAGAAGTAGCAGTCATACTATTGTCAAAATTATTTAACTCAAATGCAGTTAACTTACCAATAGTAGCATCCAGTGAAACATTCATTTGAGGTATATATCTCAGCTCTTGTATAGAAGATACACAAATAACATAACTTGGTAGTAGAGTTCTCAACATTTTGCTTGTAACATCATCCTCTGTTATGATGCCACCAGCTCCTCTGATAGAATTAACAGTCTCTTTAAGTCTTGTACTGTACTGAATTATGTTATCTCCTTCCTTCATCCTCATAGAATCAAATTTTCCTCTCAAGCTTTCTTCTTTAGCCTTCTGAACATGCTGATCTCCACCATAGGTCAAAACAATCTTATCCCACATCTATTTTGCAGTAGTACAACCATCAAGCTCATCATATTCCTTGTCGGTAAGTGTAGAAGCAATCTCAATCATGACTTGTGTGTGTTCATGTTTCTGTCTTTGCTCACTGATTGTCAAAGGTGCAGTAGTCGGTGCTGCATATTCATTCTTAAGATAGTAAAGTGCATACTCTCCTAATCCAGACACATGCAACTTCATTCTACTTTTCCATGTAGAGAAATGATCCCTATTCAGCTTTGGTGCTTCCCTCTTATACATCTTTAGATCTTAACTCAAGTCCTTTAAAATTATCACTTCAAAGTAATAGAGCTTTGATACCAATTGTTGGTCCCACTGAGAGAGAGGGGGGGGGGGGGGGG